>JAULBM010171478.1:0-17852 GCA_032357055.1 Geukensia granosissima
AAACGGTAAACGATGCACGATGAACGATGCACCATACACGATGCACGATGTAAATTGCAGCAAAACGATGAACGTTGAACCATAAACGCACGTTGTACGCACGATGAACGCAAGTTGTACGCACGCAAAACGCAGGATGTACGAACGCTTAATCTGTTAACTTATACGTTCCAGGTACTGTATAATAATCAATGAGAAAATAGATTGAAATGCAAAAACATTTTACATAATCACTCATCTATGAAAATGAGGTCAGGGACATATGACATACAGCAGACAAACTGGTAAAAAAGTTTGGTCCTCCTAGGTATAAAAGTTGCAAAGATAAAAAGCTTTCAAATAACTAACACCGCCTCTGCTGAAAAGATATACCTATGTGTTGTTTTCATGAATTCTTTTACAGAATAACTACAAAACAAAGTCCTGATTCAATACAAAGACACCTACCACATCTTTCAATTTAGTTTCCACTTCCTCAGAAGTGAGTTTTTTACTCAGAGGTGTTTTTCGTAATAACATATCACAGTAGTTAGCTAAGAGTTCTGGACATTTTGACTCAGGCTGTGTTTTGGCACCAATACTGCAAAAAAGAAATTTCATAACATCTGCAACACATTTACACAAGAACTTAACTATATCTGAAAAGAATAGAGTGTACTGTTGCCCATTTTTCAATATTCTAATAAAACTTGCTATTGAAGCTTTTGTAACCAAAACATTGTTGTTTTAATATTGATCCTATCTTATCAGTAGTTGACTAAATATTTTTTCTAATATATTTTTCTGTCTTCTTTATTTTCTTCCTATTTACACCTTGGCTAGATTATGAGAGAGGATAAAGCTCAGCTACAATAACACAGTTAAATTGAGCCATATTATATTGTGCCTGTCCCATGCAAAGACATATAGTTTCAGTGTGTGTTCCTAGTATTTACTGTTTTGTAATACTCAGAATATGAGGTGAAAAATTAGTATTTTAACGGTTTTTTTAAACCTTATTTTAATTTTGCCATTTAAAACAGGAAAATCATTGTTTTCTACCACCAATTATCATGCTTTCACAATCCTTGACATCACAAACACATTATTCCTAAGACAAACATCCTGTTTTATTGGTTCTTATAGTTCTTATAGTCACGCACTGCAAAGTATTTCATCAAATCTATATATCACTAACTCTGCTTGAAAATACAATCTGTGTAGCAAAAGATGTCTTACCCTTTATTCTTCATAGGAATCTCTAAACGGAATACTGAAGTATCATTGACAACTGCTTTATAGGCCTGTAATTCAAAATTTTACATTTATGCATTAAATTGTGAAGTGATTTATCTTTACAGATCAGAGAAAGTTGATAGTCTATGTAGATGTGTAAATTTTCTGGAAAATTCCCAATTCAATAGTTGGAGACTCATTTAAAAATTGGAGTCATCCATGATTATATTGAAGAATCTAAACAGATTTCTGTTAAATATCAGACGTGTAACGCTGCTACACTGCTGACTGCAATTTTAAATATAATGCAGAAAATAATGAAGTTTACGTATTGAGATAAGGATACAGCAACAAACATTGTAGGGGCGGCGCACCCGGCATGCACTCCCCCCCCCCTAAAAAAAGAAAAATATAATAATAAAAATGATAATATTAATAAAAAAAAACATTTTTTAGTTTTAAATTTCCTAATTTTGATGAGCTTCCAGACCAGGACGCTGCCCTGGATCCGCCCCCGCCCACACCCCCACGTAAAATCCTGGATCTGCTGCTGCATTGTGCCATAATTCAGGGTCATATACACATACATTTACCAAATAGTAGTTTTGAATCATCCCAACACAAGCAAGGCAGGTAAATACACCTACATTTAAAATACCACAAGATTTAGAATATCAATTGACAAAGAATAGTTAAGACAAAATTATTAGTTTCAGTAATATGTTGTTTAATAAGCATTATAAGAGCAGATATGTGTATAAACAGCAACCAAAACTTACTTTGTCTCTGGAGGTAAGGAATCTTGGATCGTCGTTAAAAGCTTCTTTGACTAGAGCACTAAATCTGTTAAATAATTCTAACAACTGTTCTACATATTTCTCTGAATCCTGCAAAATTATAGCATTCATATTGAAATCTGAAACTTGGGAGTGAATTAATTATTCCAAGAAAAAAGAAAATGAAACAAACCCTTTAATAAATTCATTTATAAACAGGCTCACGATATTTCAAACCTAATGAATATCTATCCACAAAATAAACATTCCTCTGCTATGATGCTTTTATTTATGTATTTAATAATATGGGGTGGGATAATTTTGGTATATAATGTTAATTTTATGATGAGAATAAACAAACACACATCCATTTGAAATTCTGTTGAATAATTTAAATTTACTGTTTTGCCATACTTTCTAAAACATGTTACTCAAATTATATATTTCAAATCATACTTGATATCACAGTCTGATATTTTACCCCCATGACCTTACTGAGGACAAAACAACAATTGAATTTTTAATGTCATGTCAAAATATTTACTTTGTGATGTAAAATTTGTACTGGAAGTTGTGTATTTTGCACGAAGTTGGACTGGACTTTGAATTGGTCTATTGGAATCTCTTAATATCCTACAATGGTAAATTTTAAACACCAGACACTCTACAAAAGTACAACTTACTGTAGTAATAGATTCTGCCGCTGCCATCATGTCAGCCAAACCTTGATTGAATATATAATGCTCCAGATCTACTAACATTTGTGTTATACCATCTGGTACTCTGTCCATTAAACTGAACATCAGTCGTAATTCTGGAAAAAAGTTAAAAGTCCTGTGCATCTATTTTAAAGGAAGCATAATCATAAACAAACTGTTCAGAGTTTCTGCTTGGATAATATCATATAAATTCTTGTCCATTCATTTCAACACTAGTTTACAGCTTTACATGACTTCAAAAGAAATATTTTCATTCAGCAAAAATGATGTTATTAAGCTAACTTTAAAAAATTTTTATTCTCAACAATAGGGTACTGCAAAGTTCCCTCTCTGCTCATTTTTATTCTCAGCAATAGGGTACTGCAAAGTTCTCTCTCTGCTCATTTTTATTCTCAGCAATAGGGTACTGCAAAGTTCCCTCTCTGCTCATTTTTATACTTCATAATTCAGTCTTATTGAATGATGTTTCATAGATAGATCATCTAAAATTAAATATTCCAAATAGGCTTTAACTTCCCATTTGATAAGTGAAAATGCAGAATTTTTGTTTAAAACAAATCCAAGACATTTTTATGCACTTACTTTCAGTTTCATTACTTTTGATCATTTGGGCACATTCTTTTAATATGGTTTCCTTAAATGCTGTCACTAAAACTGTTACACAACATTCTGTCAGCTGTAAAGTCAAATATAAAGTGTCATTACAGTTTCATAATCTTAAATTAAATTCTAGAATAAAATACAATTACAGTCTTCTGTAGAGGTTGATATGAGTTTTAGAAGACCAAAAAATCAATACTGACTGAAGCAAAAAGCTGTAGTCAATTTTGATTTTTTGGTCTACTAAAACATATTTTGGCCAATACTAAAGACTATAATTGTTTTATTACATAATTGGGTGACTGATTAAAAACAATTTTGACCTTTTTAAATTAAAAGAAAAAACCAAAGTAAAAGTGAAAGAAGTCATGTTGTTTTTAATCAAACAATATCAGAAAAACAGAATGTCAGCTGATATCATTTAATCAAATGAAATTATTTAAATAGAAACCATTATGTAATAATAGTTTTTGAGTAACTATTAGAATAAAAGTTATCAATATTATGAAATACACTTTCTAATCTGAGTCTATCAGATACATGTTAAATCATCACTCTTCAAGAGCTCATGAATCACATTTAAATAATTAATTTATCTTTTTTCCTAAACCCTCGGCCTTTAGGGCAGAAAAATTGAGAAAACCGTTACTATTTATTATTGGTTTTGTTTAATATGTGTTAGGGCAGAAAAATTGAGAAAACCGTTACTATTTATTATTGGTTTTGTTTAACATGTGAATGTGTCTATCTTTTTACTCTTTAGACTTTGTTTTATATTTCTGTTTTAACCCCACTGCACAGCATTTATACTCTTTAAATTAATTTTCCTGGCTTTTTTGTTTAAATTTTTTGTATACATTCAATTTATTTATTTTCATATGAACATTCAAATGCACAGAAGTTTACTTAAAAATCTATAACATTTCAGTCTTATGCCAGTACCATGTTTTAAAAAGAGAACCCTTTATAATCTAACTACATATGTCAAAAAATAACAATTTAAAATTGGAGCACTGTAATTATATCACAACTCAATATTTATCAATTATGGACTTTTGTTGAGGTCAATACGTTATATATGGACCTGGAAGAGTGATATCGACCAAGAACTTGTATTTTTGCCCATTTCCAAAATGCTATAGCTTCTATGTAAATACTTCCACATTGATCGTCTGCACATATCTTCTAATTTTAGCCTGGTCCTAATGCTGCTCTAAAAAGGTTGAAACATGGGTATATAAAATTTCACAGTAATCATGCAGTATTGGTGAACCTGTATTTTATTCCCATTTCCAAGATTACCATAGCTTCTATGTAAGTACCACATCAATCCCCACCCTCACATATTTTCCAATTTTAGTTTGGTCCTAAGTGGCAATATAACAAGCACTGTACAATGTTTATCTTTAAGATCTATAAATTTGCTTTAGAAACATATCATACCGTAGCTACTGAATTGCACCCCCATCCTGTCTCCAGGTATCTTCTGGCTCTGGCTTCTTCCTCCTTTAGTTTGGAGTCAGCATATCTCATGTAATTTTGGACTCCATTAGCTTCCAAATACTGTGGAGCTTTTAGTCTGTAAAACTTCTCTGTTGCTTCTAAGTACGCTTTCTCAAAGTTTTCTCTGTATATCTTCAACTTATCTTCTACATCTGAACTCAGGTTTACTGTAAACAAGACAAATACATCGTCATTGTCATTAATCATTAATTCATCATTAAGTGCTAGGTTTACACTTAACACAAAAATTGGCATGATGGATACAGTTTTAGTAGAGGACCATTTAAAGACCATTCATCCAAAGTTTGGTCCAAACTGGCTTAACAGTTTCAGGGAAAAGATGATTTAAAAAATTAATTGACATTTTTTCTATTGTTAGTAATTGTGGCCATATTGGAAGGAGGAAGGGGACACTGGATAAAATTTTGGAAAAAGGCAACCTAAAGACCATTCCTCCAAATTTTGGTTCCAATTAGCCCAGTGGTTTCAGAGAAGAAAATCTTAAAGTAAATGTGGACAAACAGACAAAGGATGCAAACTGATAGCTAAAGCTCACATGACCCTGGTCAGATGAGCTAAAAAGGTGTACAATATCAGTAACTCTTATCCTGAAAAAAAAAAGCTTAAATGTGTCTTGTAATTCCCAAACCTTTGATTTTTATAATTATTATAATATGATACCTTTATGATGGAAATACAAAAAAAAAAAAAAAATACAGAAAATTTGATGACAAATAAAACTTGCCTATTCAAAGCAGAAAGATGGAATTTAGTGTAATTGGGGAAAAGAAACATTTCTTCAAGATCTGTTAATTCATTTCAGTGATGGTATTGTCATTGTAATTCTCATTATTATTAACAGTATCCTTATTTGCATTTTTATGTGTACATATATTTATGAGATTTCTGGTGCATACCATTGAATTCCCCTTTATTTGCAATGTTTTCACTGAGACTTCAGACAACTTTCAGTTAAACTGTACAGTTCATCCTAATACAAATTAAAAGTACTGTAAGGAACTCCGGTCAAAAAATGAAAAAAAGAGTTTAGTAATAAAAGGCTAAATGTAGGGGTAATCTGTAACAGGAAGCACACATAATTTCAATTTTGGACAAAAGTGTGAATTTGTTACAGCTACTCCCCAGCAGTCAGTTGTGGGTGTAATTTCTATCGTAAATTATGATGTCACAATGAGTTTTCCTTTGAAGTTTCTACACTTAAAATCAATCTTTGACTTAACAATTTTTGTGAAAACCATTGCAGAATGCTCACTCTGTCAAAGGTTTTTAACTTACCATAAGATTCCCTTACTCCTATGACCAATTGGGAATCAAATGCCTCACCATTCCTCTCAGCATGTAATAATTTCATTGCACTGTCCTGTAGCCTTTGTTTGATATTGGAAAATATATTCTGGTTCCAACTATCTAGCATTAACTGTAAAAAATAGTCTCAATTTAACCAGGTATCCCATTTCTTAAATAAATATGGATGTTTTCAGACAGCTGATACTTACAAAATAGTATTATAGTATTAAACATACAGCTAAATTTTATAATAAAAACATTCAGATTAAAATTATACCCTTAGTATTGTGACAATACCAAATGTATAATTTTGATATGAATGTTTTTTATTATAAAATTTAGCTGTATTTATTGTAACATAAATACATTTCAGTTTTCAAATAAATGTTAACATAAATGCTTCATAGGTGAAGTGCACTATATATGTATATGTAACTTTAATGGGCCTACAAGTTACCACTCAACAGTAAGATACAATGACGACTTTAAAAAAAGAAAAACTGCAAACATGCAGTTTCTTTTCTGCAAGCATCACTTTCTGCATTCTTTAACAATCCTAAAGTTTGAGTTTTTCAATACATTGTTTACTGTAAGAATACACATCTCATTTTGAAGTTTTTTATACAAACTGTGCAACCATATGTTTTTGTCTGTAATTTGCAATATTTCATTCTTCATTTATTATACAATCCCATACAAACTTATTTTAAATAAAGTCACACATATGGTCCACACAGCTAAATTGTTGTGAAAATACAAAATAAATATATATGTATATGTGCTGTTCCAGAAATAAATTATAGGGGTATCCGATGACACTTTTAATTCCAACCCTTCATGAATAAAAGTTCAAAGGCTTATTTCCCTTAATATTTTGGAAATCTATCAGAAAGAACCATCACCCATAAAATGTTAATGGAACTTCCTTCCATTCACCAAATATTTTCTATTCTGGAAAAGACCTTTTTTGTTCTGCACAGCACATCTGTATGAATTTCTATTCTATCTGTTAATTACTTAAACACACTCTACAAAGAAGGTAAGATACAACTCTGATTTTGTCTCACCTTTCTGACCAAGCTTTCTTCTCCTGGAGTTTTCTTTGGCACACTACCATGAGGTTTGCCAGCTAGTGATGTGACTAGCTGCATGAATGGCTTAGGAAGATAATCACACTGTGTAAAGAACTTCCCCCATTCTGCTATATAAGCTTTCAGTAAAGCAGAGTCCTCTTGGTTCTTTAATACTCGCTACAATGTAAAAAAAATACAGATGACATTCAGGAACTTCAGTCTAAACCTGATCATTTCACTGAAAACTTTTCAACAATGTAATTTGAACTTGTCATTTTAACTACATGTAAGTTATCAATAAACAATTTCATCCCATAGTATTAAAGACAGATTGATTTGTTTGTTTGTTTGATTGGGATTTAACGCCAATTTTAACAATATTTCGGTCATATCGCAGTGGTCAGTTTTACTGGTGAAGGAAGCTAGGCTAGAACCACGGACATTGGGCAGGTAAATGACAAACCTAATCGCGTGCGATGTGAGTTAAACAAAACCCATTTTTGTATGGTACAAAGTCAGGCTTGGACTTGCAAGGTATAGGTGATAGGCTACAGTGATCTGTACAGGTAAGTTTAAATCAACTACCTAGACCACTTGGTCACCCAGGCCCGAAAAGATAGATTCAACTAACAATGGAAATTGGAATTTATGGATAATTCTTATATACTTTTAGGCACAGACAATCTCATTTGTTAAAAGTCAGAATTACATTACAGATATTTACTTCATTATTCTCAATGAATGGGTAATATAGGTATTTGAAGGTTTACAAGTTTTTTCTTTTGTGTACAGTCAAACTTAGCTAAAACTACAATGAACTGTTGAGACTTGTTTGAGTTGCATACTGTCTGGAAATGCCACAATGTCACAATGGCATTATTTTCTTGTTGTACAGAGCTAACTATTAGTATTATGCATTATCATCAAGTTTGGCATTTGAAACACAATTCAAATTTTTAATTTAAACACAATTTATTCCTTATTAACAACCAAAACCTTAAACAATGGTAACCCAACATTTTAACCTTTCATGTTTAATGTCACAATATACCCAATGGCAACAACATCAGAATTTAGTTGAAAATGCATTTGAATCCTGGATATAATGTCACTAGCAATACATTTAAATTATTAAGGATTGAATTACCCAAAAAACATGTAAGATATGATAATTTCAATCAAATACAGGCAAAACTGATTTTCCAGCTTGGGTATTGAAAGATTTGATACTGCAAATATGATGTTCAAAATTAAATGATATTTTTAAAAGAGACCCAAGTTTGACTGTTCAAGCTAGTGATTTTTGAGCCATTGAGGCTAACTAAATATAGAATAATAAGGAAAATTATCGGGACTTTGGCGTAAGTTTGAGCCAACTCTGGTATTTAAGCCAACCAGGTTATGACTACCAAAGATCAACTGTATAAGAAAATAAACATGTAGGCCATATATCATTTATCTATTATTCTTGACCATTTTATTCACTAAGTCCATAGAAATTCTTGGTAGATTTTTTTCTAAGTTAATTAACTTATAATATACATTAGATTAAAGATGTATATGTATTGTAATACATGTGTAAATTGCACATTTGTGTGTTTATGTTAAGACAGTGTTGCTGTTTTTCATTTTTTACATATGTATTTGATCTTCTTGAATAATTTGTGTAAATCTGGAAATATCTTACAGACTGGGCTAGTTGTATAAATTCTAGGATATCATCCTGCAAAGCCTGGTACATTTTTTGTGGACCTTTGTCATCCCACAGGCACACTGAATGAACAGCACTGAAGTATAAAAAAATACAAAAGGATGTTTTAAAAGGTTTATTATGAAATGGACCTCATAATTGTATGTTTAATGGCTTATCTATTAACAGGAAATCTTCATTCATACAGACTATGTGTACAGCTTCTATGCATTAAGCAATCCTACTCATCAAGCTGGAAATTATTTGGTAAGAAAACAGATTTAATAAAATATAAAAATGTTTAGTAGTGTCACATACTGAATGCTACAATACAAATACATTTATCTTCTACATATAAAAAGCAATAAATATTCAGCCATAATTGACTTATGAGACACTAAAAATATAATTATTTAATCATCAGAAACATTTACAAAGTTTAAGATCAGTTCAGCTTCTAACTAACAGATAATTTTGTGAAACTTAACACCCTCAAATTTATAAATGTGATCCATATTTAATTTTCAAATTTCAGGTATGAAACCTCAATATAATTAAAATGAAAAAAATATGATTTATTTCATTATAATTATAACAACATACATTAATTCAAATCTCATTGTGTATTTAAACTAGTTCTGAACTAAATGTATTAGCTGACAACGTTTTGACCCTTACACGGGTGAAAAACAATTAATTCCATACATCCATATCTTCTGAAAAAATTGTAGAAAATTAAATTCCTCACCACATCCACATCTCCATATTGTAATCTATTAATCAATAAATTTTAATCAAAATATCATATATGGGTGAAAAACAACTAAGTCCAAACCCCAATGTCTTCCACAAAAATTATAGAAAACTAAATTCCACACCAGATGCACATCTCCATTATGTAATCTAACAATCCACTAAGTTATCAAAATCCTGCAACTTGTTCAGGAGGAGTGCAAACAATGTATTTCAGACAGATAGGTGGACAGGAGGAAACCTAAATACCCCCAAACTTTCTTTTGCAAGGGGTATAAATAGACATGTGCATAGTGTGTAAGAAATTTTTGCAAATCAGCTAGGAGGTAAATGATTACATGTGCAACAAGTCCCTGCATTCATTGTCAGGTGTTGTTGCCAGCTTACATTATGAATATTGGAATGCATATCCTCATGATTTATGATATAACTACCATTTCCCTTATGCCAAGTACCGGTATATAGGTAATGTAGCTAAATAGTTTATGATATTTAATCTGATCAATGTGTTAAATCTTGGTCAATAAATTTATAACCTGAAAATCTGATATACATACCAGAATAGATCTTGCCATTCTGCTTTGGTAACTGGTTCTTGTTTCAGTAACTTTAAAGCGGTCGGTCTCATGGAAGGCCATCTATCCTCAAACTGAGACTGACCTTGCTGCAAAAAACAAATATAACTGTGTTATTCATTCCTTAATAAATAAGGATACCAACCATTTCAAATTTGAAAATTCATATGTAGTTCCCCTGAACCTGGGGTCTTGCCTGCTCATCCTGTTGTTAGTTTAATATATTTTATTCAATCTAACAAAACTATGTCTTTTACCTGAGAGTTAACCAATAATATAAAACAATGCCGATGACTGCTTGTTTCCACAGTACAAATTGTTTGATGGGGTTGTGCCATCAACTGATTTGATAAAGGATAACTGTGTGCAAATATACATGCAAATGTAAAAAATGTATCTATGCCTAAACTAATAATATTACATGAGAGAAAGTGTAGAAAATAAAAAACTTATTGCATGTTTATTATGTTACACGAGAGAAAGTAAATGTATTGGCCCATACAATACTGAGGGGACAGGACCATCAAGTGGGTGTGGAATCAGTATGAACATGGACTGATATATGTTATCAGGATTTTGACAGCTAGATATGGTAATATATCATCCGGTGAGCCAGAACATGAATCTGCGGCGAGTGAGCGTAGCAAACGAGTCAAAAGATCTATATTCTGGCAAGCGGGATGATATTTTAAAATATCTCAGCGCTCAAAATTCCGATAACTAACTTATCATGGTTTAGTTTTTATAAAATGTTTTAATTATCAAGCATTTATTCAAATTCTTCTAACTTTGTGTGGGGAAATAATCTGCAAGTCCTGATATTTATCCGCAGATACTACTTTGGGTCAATAATACGCAGTAAAATAGTCTATTCTAAATTAGTATTTATGAAATCATGGTACCAAGATTTTGTTTATGTTATAAGAGTATAATTGTGTATGCATCAAAAAGGTCTTTTTAGTCAAATAAACTGTTTTATATAGCAAGAAAAGAAAAGCTTGTCATCAAACAAAAATTCTGCGAAAAAATAATCAATGACATCACAGGTAAATCATCAATGTCATTTGTGTATACAACGCCAGCTGGAGAGGAAATGTAGGATTGATTACTTGGTTACCACTTCAGTTTGCAATAGAATTTCATAAAATAAAGGTACATGTAGGTTACATTTCTTTATGTTGGTTGTCCTTTTCAAACTTTTTTGGATAATCGTTTCAGAGTTTAAAAAAATAGTCCCAGCAGGATATATCAGGAAGCCGGAAAGACATAATTTTCAAGAAAACTTTTCATGTGTTTCTCGACTTTTACAAGAAATAAATCTTTTGTTAAACAAAAGATCATATAAAACTTTATTGAATAATGTCAATAGAAAATAGCATAATGTCAAAAATACTTTAAAATACTGGATGAAACCGTGGGAGAATCGATAGATATATTATTTGCACGCGCTCGCTAGGATACAACTTTAACTGAACTGTTCAACAGGTCAATATAGTGATGGAGAAGGATGATAAAGCTGCAACTCCATAACAAAATCAAGTGGCTAAGGTTCCACTTAACAATTAGGACAGAGATCAGAATATTTTTGGATTTTGACATCTGAGGATTTTCAAAATAAAGAGAATTAATGGAACAGTAGTGCATAAGAATGTTAAAGTTTTCATTTATCTAAGTTTTAGGCATTCATACAGCTTGAAATGGGTTCGGAATAAGCTGGTTCCGTACCGGACAGGTTTTAATGTTGTACAATCTTACAGCTCCTTGCAATTTCCTGTGATAACAAATTCGCACATTTTGTGAGAAAATTAGCTAAAAAGCCTGTGTTTCAGAGTAAATATCTCTTCCAGAACACTATACCAGATGTGGAAAGTTTCCTTTCTTACCTTACTGAGATATCAAAATCTGCTGAGCATTAACCAAAACCTTGTGTTTAAAAGGGAAATTTCAGCAGTTTGGTTGCTATGGAAACAGATTAATTGTTGTATTTTTCAAATAACAACCTGTATCCAGCAAATCTATGAGGCATGCATATTTGAAATTTATATACATGTATAGACATCAGAGCTAAAACTAACACAAAAGGAAGCCTAAAACCTGCCTTAAATTTTATTTGTCAAGCCAATATTTGGCCCCAAAATTTAATTGGTAGGGCCTGGAGAAACTGCTTGAGAAAAACTTAGAGTGCTCACTCATGCATAACTGAAAGTTTGAAGCCATCAAGTGGTTGTGGAATCAAATTGAATTGATATAGACACATCCATAACAAATATCAAGTAGCCAGAACCACTGGTTAATTGGGCTTTAAAAACTGCTTGAGAAAAACTTTGTGTGATCACTGATGCATAACTGAGAAGGCTGGGCAGTTAAAAAGATTTAGAATAGGGATATACAGATACAGATACAACTCTTTACCAAATACATGTATCAATTTCTAGGACTACTGGTTGGGCTGTAGAAACTGCTTGCGAAAAACTTAAGAATAATGGCTCATGCATAACTGAGGGGCAGGGGCCATCAAATGACAAATGGGTGTGGAATTGGGATGTGATGATAGTTGCAACTTGATATCAAATATCAAGTTGCTAGGAGTACTGGTTGAGGCTGTAGAAACCTCTTGCAAAAAACTTAGGTTGCTCTTGGATTATGATAACTGAAGGGTAGAGCCATCAACTATGTTAACACTGTAAAATAAATAATAAAATCCTACAACTTAGATATTAAATTTTCCATCATTTTCAATTGTTGACACTGCCACTGCCACCAGAGACAGTATCCATATGTCTTGCTTCCTTGCCTTTTGTTTAGGCGATTCATAAACCGCTTAATCTAAAAAAAAATTTCAAACCATGGTTTATGTGATACAAGAAAATGGTCAGAAAAAATGTCAAATTTTGTCCCAAATAGTATGAAAAAATTTAACAAAGTTATAAAAGTAAAGTTTCAGGTGAGAAAGCCTTATTCTCCTTTTATTTTTTCTTTTGTTTTACTAATGGATGACCATCATATGTTATCTATGTTCATATAAAACTGTGTAGAAATTTTCAAAAAAAAATGCTGGACTCAAGTTTAAAATTTACCTGGAATAAATATGTATCTGTTGCATAAGTATGAGAGCAGTCTACAGTTTTTGTCTCGCCTGCCACGCAGTTGTGAAAGCAAGACATCGGGTAGGTACTTTCTGGCAGCCTTAGTTTTTTTAAAAGCTTTAAAAATGCAGATATCTCAAACTATCAAACATATGATGACCTAATTTGGTGTCCATGTAAATGTAGTCTGTGTTATGAAATTGTCCACTTACAACATGACATTGACAATATCCTAATTTGCATGGTTCAGTGACACTATTAGGAGTACATGTCAATCTGCCATTTGTCATATGTCCTTGGCCTCATATTTATGGATGAGTGAATTTGTAAAATTTGCAATATATTTTCTTATTTAAGTCCATTTTCCTAATAACTTCAAATACAGACTCACTATTTTGTGTCTGTAAATAGTTTTTAAGGGGTAAATGCAAGTCTGCTATATGTCATGTGACTTTGAATTTTTTTATGTTCCAGTAACTTAGATTTATTTTGTAGAATTAGGGTTTTTTTAGTAATGAAACAGGATAGGATAAAAGTATCTGCTAATTTCTTCTATCAGCCTGTCATATGTCAGGCATTACTTTGTAATATTTGAAACATATTAAATCACTTAGATTAAGTTTGTGAAGCACACCAGTCATTAATTTACTCATGATATGAAAAGCTTATATCAAATAGAACTGTTTATAGGGTCAAAGCTTTTTATAAAGGTAAGACATATTAGAGTATGCACTTCTATATATTTAACAATATAATATGATGTGTTCCTTGGTTTCTTGCCTTATAAAATAAAAACAACTCATTGAACACAATTAAACCTATATATCAGACTGTTTTGGACTGAGACCAGCTTTCAAATTTTGAAGTTTATTTTTTAATATTATACAAAAGATATCCCTAGACCATTCCCCACCTAAAATTCTATCAAGATATTTTCAGTCACCTCAGGTAGAAGCAGTACAACAACACTTGTTGCAGCTGTAAGTGCTTTGGGACAAACATTGCAACCATACATCATATATAAAGGCCAGAGACTTACACAATAACTAGTACCAGATGGAATTTTCTTGTGCATGTTACAGAAAGGCCACTGATTCTCTTGTATGATGGGCATGCCATACATATAACGATTGAGATTATTGATGCAGCACGAGAATCTGGTGTTATACTATTTGTATTGCCACCACACAGTAGCCATCTACTACAATCTTTAGATGTTTCCGTGTTCAATCCGTTCAAAAAAGTCTAAATACAGAAATGCACAAGTATATACATGAAAATCCTCTCTGTGTAATAATCAGACAGCAGTTGCACATCATATTCTTCATCCATGACAGTGTCAAACATAATGGCAGGATTTAGGAAAACATGAATTTCCCCATTTGATCCTATAAAACCAAAACCTACTGAGCCAATTACTGTCAATGTCACAACTTCACAAAGTAAAACTCAAACTAGGAAGGAACGGCAACATGTTAGAGCAATAAAAGTACTTTTCCAAGGTAAGGAATCAGCTTTTCAGGAAGCTAAGAAAAGAAAAGCAGAGGATGAGACAAGTAAAAGCACAACAGTGGCAAAGAAAAGGAAAACATTCTTTCCACTATTTGGCAGAGCCATTACTGAACAGAGTTTTAGAGACAACATCATGGAGAAAGAAAATGAAAAGTCTGATAAGTCCCAAGCAACCAAAGTAAGTCAACAAAGCAAAGCTACACAAAAACCTAGTTCCAATGAACAAGAGAAATCTAAAATTCAGAAAAAGAAATTTAGAACTCCTTACTCACAGTCACAATCACAACTGGAGAAAACAGACAATCAAGATAGTATTGAAAACATGAACGGGTCAAAGACTTCATTGAAATGAAAAGCAAACCATCAGCAATTTAGGGAAAGGAAAAGGAGTAAGGAAACCCATGAATAAAGCTACTACAGCCTGTGTTGTATGTGGAAAGTTTCAGCCAGATAACCTCAACCTTGACCAAAGTATCAAATTTGAAATTTGGGCTCAATGTGACTTATGTAGAGGATGGGTACACCTCAAGTTTTGTACAACAGTGGAAGCCTGTGGAGATGAAGCCTTCTATTGTGACAAATTTCTGAAGTAAAATTTTGAATCAAGACATTGATTTCCCCAGTTTTACCATTCCACTGTTGCTTAAGTTTCAGTAATCCTTGGAGCTTATGTTGTTTTGTTTCAATTTAATATCGACTTTAGATAAAGCTTGTCTATGTCTATGTAATGCTGTTTGTTTTTTGAAAGGACAAACTAAGAAAGCTTGTACAAATGCTCTGTACATGAATCAGACATCATATAGGAATGAGGTATGTGTACATACTTGACACATGTACGTGAGTTTAATACACTAAAATAATAAAAACAGTCCAATAGATGCTGTGGCAGTCTGTGATTATGAAATTACATATCTAACTTTTTCTGTGTAATTTGGTGCTCTTTTTTCTGGCCTTTGAGAAGTTAGATGATACGTTAAACACAAATATTTTAGTTCATTGTTGAGTAAATACAAAAACATCAAAGTGTATATCGTGTTATCACGTTTTCGACGGCCAGTTTTATAAATAAACAATGGGCTATTTCTGTCATTTACCTTCAACATCGCCATATTTATAATTCTTTTCGAAGTCCTTTAGTTTTGTCTCGAAATATGTGGAAAACCAAGAAAAACCCGAACGCAAGTTACTGGCGAGAACATACGAGATTAACCAACAAAAGCATCATGGCTACGGGCGAACCAAAGCAAGATTCTTCTAAAGATTTAAAGACAAGTTCAAACATACCTCTAGCAGAATTTGTAGTACGAAATAATTTTGTCACAAACCATTTATGTTCCAACTTAAACAAACACGCAAAATTAACGAACTGTGGACTAGCATTAACAAAATGTTAAACACAAGAAAAAATTGATCACCGATGATCCACACACGTGTGTGTTTGAAATGAAGTGTTTTACTTACGAATAAACTGCTTCAAAGACTATCGCACGAATGGCTCTTTGTTTTCTCTGTATATAAAAGAGCAAACCTTGATTAATAGTATGACATAGACACATAGTGATGCATGAATCATCAGAATCAGTATCAAACTTGTCAAATGAAATGCAATTGTAAACTTGTCCCCAGTAAACCTGTCCCAAAATATGCAAACCTGTTCCAATGTTAACTTGTCCCATTAAAATTCTTTACATAACTTGCCCAATTGCAAACTTGTTCCACTATAATCTCGTTAAAATCAATGTATAATTTAATACTAGGACGGTGCAACCGTAAGTAAGCAAGCAAAGTGGTAACAAGTTAAATCGGCACTTGGTTAAATCAGCTGCCGTGGAAATAGTTAATTCGGCACTTGAAATTTAGTATATTCTGGACTTGGTCAAATTGGGATTGAGCAGAATTTTGGATAAATTAAGAAATGGAATTAAATATTTGAATTTAAATTATATTTTTCTTGATTATTTAAAAAAAGGTTATTATTTCATACTTTGATCTCCTAATTAGTAGTGATCATGTGATGATTAGAATATATATCATAAAGTCATTATTGGTAATAAGCTTGGTGTTTGTTTGAATGATTTTACTCATACATGATTGAATTATCATGTCAATAGAATATAGAACCAACAATGACGTGGAGGGTTGGCACAACCGCTTCAACAGCAGTACTGTTACCCGTGGCGCCGTCCCTTCTACAAACTTATATCCTTTGGCAGCAGTATGTTGACCGTTCCATCAGTGCCAGTCAGCTTCTCCGCGAGTGTGCCGCCATTTATGGTCCATCAGCCTGAGAATATGAATTGCTATATGACCTGAGTCAAATTAATATAGTGCATAGACTTTTTTATTTAAGATTATGATATGACTAGTGCTAAGTCAAAATGATGTAATGCTTGTTTTCATTTTTAATGATTTATTTATCATGTCAATAAAATATGGAAATGACCGCCTTGTCTTATTTATTTCTACGGTGTTTTACCTTAAAAAACAATAAAATGATACTTTAATATACAAACCTATATATGGAACCATAACCTGAAAAATATCAATGCCAATCTTCAAAACAATTAAAGTGCCGATTTACATATCAGACAACGTGCCGATTTAACCAGATAAAGGTGCCGATTTGACTAAGTGTGGTACCTTGGTATTGATATAGATTATCAGTTAAATTTTGATAGTCATATTGGTAAAATATGTAGGAAGGCATCATCTCAGCAACTAAATCTCTTAAAACGTCTTGGATCCCATTTGAATAAGCTAAGCAAACTAACAATTTTTCACACTTTATTCTAAGCAATTTTAATTTTTGCCCTTTGGCATTGCATTTTTGTACAAAGAAAAATTCCAAAAACTTGAAAAAGTGCAA
Organism: Geukensia granosissima; assembly: GCA_032357055.1. Classification (NCBI taxonomy): domain Eukaryota; kingdom Metazoa; phylum Mollusca; class Bivalvia; order Mytilida; family Mytilidae; genus Geukensia; species Geukensia granosissima. Next base: position 17,677 of record JAULBM010171478.1, read on the forward strand.
GAAAGAGCACTTCTTTTTGTGTATGAGATCACACAAGTTTATATGAACATTTTCTAGATAAAGCTAAGATGCCTTCACTCCATATCAGAAGACAAAGAACAATGGCAATTGAAACCTTTAAAATTATTAATAAAATGGCACCAGTTTGTTTACATGATTTAGTAAATGTGAAAAAC
>JAULBM010171587.1:0-17852 GCA_032357055.1 Geukensia granosissima
GGTTTCTTTAATTTCGAGTTCTGGTGGATATATCGACGGTAACCATTTAGCAAAAGAGGGATTGTTAATGGACAAAAAATCATCGATATATCTATATGTGAAATTAAAAGATTTAGCATCTTTAATAAACGAAAGACAAACATAGAACGTACAACACTACACTGAAAACCAAAGCTGGAGTAACACGAACACTACAAAAACCAGGGTGAGTTCAGGTGCTCCGGAAGGGTGAGCTATTCCTGCTCCACTAGTGGCACCCGCCGTGAAACACATTATAGCAGAAACCAGTGAAAAATTCATATTTCTTGAAATGTTTGTATTAGCTAATTGGTTTATGCCTCTTGTAAAAACTACCTGTCTGAAAAGCGGGCATTTCTTCTTGTTGCTTTTGTAATTATCTGCGTGTTAGGAATTGACTTCCAAGGTTAAACTGTTCCTGGTCTGTTACATGTCGTTTGTCTTACCACTGTCAAAGGCTAAGGGGAAGTTTGATCGCTCACTAACATGTTTAACTTCGCCAAATATATGTGATTGTCCCGAACAAGAAATCTGTTTTCAAGTGGATATCGTTTGTTAAATGTTACTTATTTTACATTGTATACTTATTCTGCCAATTATTGGTACAAATGAATATCATTACATTATATTTTTAAGTCTGTTCCAGATTTTTTGTCCATTACTGAAGGCCATAAGGTAATATGTAGATGTTGTTAGATGGCTGTCTCGTCGACAATCATACCAGATACTTAAACGTAAAATCATAAGCTATTTGTGATGTAAATGTCACTGTTTTGTAGAGAATCTGTTCAATTTAACATTACATTAGCCGAAGGCCATATTTAAAAGATTTAGTAAAAATATGCTCTAGTCCAAGAGGTTAACAGAAACCTTACAAGTCTATGTAAGATGTGATAAGAAACAACGTTGAAACAAAAAGCGATTACTGAAACCTGATAGGACTAAACCCTTTAAACGATAACGTGTTAAAAGTGAAGAAGAAAAGGTCATATTTTCATTAAATTATTTCTTGATAAGAAAAATCATTATTTGTCCATATTTTCTGTCACAAACGATTATATCAAATTGTTTCTTCACAGATCAAATATTTGTCATCACAGATTATTTGGGAAATTAGTGCACATTTTTGGCTTATTTTTGTTATGTAATTAAATAACATTTTGAGCTGAAAGTTCTAATAGAAACCTATTTGAGTTGGTTATTTAATTATATAGAGTTGATTGTTAAAGAAAAACTTGATAACAAAACATACTAATTGGATACTTTGAAATTGTGTCGGCTATTGACAATGAACGTACTTTAATACATATATAAGGCTAGTGTTGTGCATTTAACAAGTTAACATCATTATTGTTCAGGTTTAATGTGTACTTTATAGCTCAAGTAACATTAATATATACATTAAGGCAAAGTCTTGAATTCTCACCGGCTAGTGTTGAAAACTAAACCATATCATTTGATTTAGTTAAGTTTTGTTAAACATTATTTCTTTTCTATTCAATACGTGTTTTATACAACGACCTACATAGACCCAAAGTTTCATTCAGTCTATTTTCCATAATGAAAACAAATCCTTGTTATGTACAATAGATAGTTGTTTCTCTGTGTTCCGTCCTTGTCTTGTCCTTGTTCGTTGTCTCTATACTTGGACCGCCTCCTTTGATTTCCTGTGATGTCCGTTCCTGTCTTGTCCGTGTCCGTGTCTGTGTACGTTCTATTTTTGTCCCAGCTGGGTTGACCTACTTTGTTTTTCATGTTATATGTTGTCTCTCTATTCCTTTCAATGCTGGTTTGACTTTCTCTATTTTCGTTCTTGTCTTTTTCGTTGTTTCTCTATGATGGCCCTGGCTGGGTTTACTTCCTTTGTGTTTTGTCCCTGTTGCTCTGTACTTGGCCCTTGGGTTGCCCTCCTGTGAATATGATTATTGTTCTCGTTCATCGTCTCTCTGGATTTACCCCTGCTGGGTTGAGCTCTAGTGCAATTCGTCTTTGTTTAGTATTTTGTTCGTTATTTCTCTAAACTTGCCCAAGTTGGATTGAACTTATGTGGTTATCGTCGTTGTCTCGTTCTTTTCCGTTGTTTCTCTAGACTTGGGCTAATATCCTTTGCGTTTCATATATGTCTTGTTCGTTGTCTGTCATGATTTACCCCTGCTAGATTGAGCTCCTGTGTGTATCGTCCTTGTATCGTATTTTGTTTGTTGTCTCTCTAGACATTTCCCGTTGGGATGGCCTTCTCTGTGTGTCGTTATTGTTCGTTGTCTGCTTGGACCATTGGTGGATTGATCTATGTGTTTTGTCCTTGTTTAGTATTTTGTTAGTCACATCATGACTTATCACTGTTGGGTTGACCTCCTTTGTGTATCGCTCTTGTCTCGTTGTTGTGTGTTAACGTTGTTTCGTTAGACTTGTTCATTATGGGTGAAACCCCTGTGAGTTTCGTCCCTGTCTTATTATTTTTTTTTGTGCATATAGACAAGTCCTTATCGGTTAATTTTTAGGAAAACACGTGTGAAAGGCTTGTGAATCTATTTGCAATTTTATTTTTTGGATTTGGAAAATTTGTCCTGTCCACGAAACCGTAAAATCAAAAAGCTCGGAATTCCTGAACATTTTCATTTTATTATTAGATGAATAACCATGAGATATACAGATACAAGTCTTTGATGTTTTGTAGTTTTTTCCCTTTGTGAAATATCTTTCGATTATTTTTTCATTTTCATCACGTTTTAATAACATTGTTAATATTTAGATTGTAAATATATCTGTTGCCGCATTTTTTCATAGTATTGATAATTTGGCTATCGATCATAGACGTGATTAACCGTCGAATTTTTTGAGTCGATATCTCGTTTACTTTTTCCTCAGAAAAGCCAGCAAACATAAGAAAAAACACAAAGTCATAAAATTAAGCAACGTTTCAAAAGACACAAAGCGAAATAGGATCTCATTAATATGACATAATCAATATAAATGATACATATATATGAAGCGTGATAATTATTGATTGGACACCGTTTACTTAACTACAAAAATGGCATAATGGACGTTTGAGGGGAGTTTTTTGTAGTTTGCCTTTTTTCTGAGCTTATATGATGTTTCGTCAATAATTGCAACTTCAAACCCATATAAAATAATAATGAAGATACCCTTCATTTTGCTCTTTTATGGTTTTTAGAGATTTAGAAAATTAGCGGTCTATTAAATGATGCTTTGGTCGACTACACTGGAGGTTTGTTGTCAACAATTATTTAAGGGGGGGTACCCAACACCATCACGAAAATAAATTCAACTCTTTTAATTTTCTTTATATTTTGTTTAGACAATAACTTTGATGAAAGAAGGAAAACATGTTAGTTTCAAGAAATTTGAACCAAACATTTTTCTGGAATTATTTCAATAGATATTTAGTAATTTCATCATCAAAAATTTTGATCTCCGAGATTCATTAATTTTAATATAAAAATGATACTTGATTTAAATGTTTAGAGGATTTTTCAGAGTTATTTCTCTTAGGTGTGGGATACCCCCTTAATATCGTGATTTGTAGATGCTAAAATCATGTTTATTTACAGACACTCCGTTTTTAAAACGTACAAATAATCCCTTTAAAATTTAAGTAAATCACGTCTTTGTAAAATCACAAGTAACAGGACTTGTCACGATTTTAATTAGATTTAGTTTTATTCTTACTTTTAGATCTTAGACAGATTAGTTGAATAATTGCGAAAAATGTATTTAACCAGGATATGCAAGTTCTATCGCAAAGCTGTTGTTGTCTTATTACAACAACCGAGAACAGAGATTTATTCTGGAATAAAGGGAACCGACAGAAAACCAAAGTGTCACACAAATAGGAAGAGTTGATAGACACTGCCGCTTTGAGCACAAGACGGAACATGACACAGAGTATTGAAATTTACTTAAATGAACATTTATCTAGTTAGGAAATCGGTGATTTTTTCAAAATGATCTTTGGTCAAATTTCTTTTAGCCAAGATAAATGTGTCCCTGGTCATATAGAAACCTGCTTATATATCAATATTTTGTTTATATCGGGGCTACTTTGATATGGCGTAACGTTGTCATACTAAGATCTGATTATAGAGTAACATAAGTTTTCATTCATAATAACATCTGAAAAGCAAGATTAAATGAATAGTTTGTACAGGAATTCGAAGATACCAAAGGGGCAGACAAAAATCGTTAAGTCGGAAGACAGACAAGAACATGGCCAACAAAATGAAACGAAAGACAAACATAGAACACACATGACACATGAATTTATTCTCATTGTGTCGAGTACCAAACCAAATACAGCAATCGACAGTTTCGAATTTGCTTAGCATACCATATACTAATAGTTAACATATTGTTTGAGTGGCTGGTGTTTTTGCTTATCGAAAAGGTGTTATTTTTATATCCTTTATTTACTGTTTATGTTTTTCACTTAGATGTATATTCAAAGTGGTTTCTCAAATAGGCCAATTGCATGCATTGTTATAAAAGTATGAAAGAAGTTGATCGTGTGTTTCCGGCATACATTTTAAACATCATGGATTTTTTTCGGTCGCTATGGTGATTTAGTTGACCGTTACGAAATATCACAAATGACATCGGGTATCTTTCCACTATCACACTCCGAATTCATTCCTATTCTGCTTGTGATTATCATCTTAAGATTTTCACAAGGAGTAGTATTCCATCTTTGATGAAGGCGTTGTGGAAACCTTTAGATTTGTAAATTTCCTCCGTCTTCGTTGTTGGAGTGCAGTCTCTATGTAATTTAATCCCATATCTTTTAATTTTTCATAAACATGTATGCAGAAAGTCACGCTATACATCTTTAAATACTTCAAAGAGAAATCCCTTGTTAAGTTGCTTTCTTATCAGCATCCTTATTCTGTCAATAAATCCTAAAAGTAAGCTTAAGCACTGGATTACAGCACCAGCTTGAAAATTTAAACTCCTTTTGTTTGTTTGTTTGTTTGGTTTAGGTTTTACGCCACTTTTACCAATATTTAGTCACATCGCGGCAGAGGAATCCGGACAGAACCACCGACCTTGGATAGGTAACTAACAAGCCTTATCACGTGTAATGCGAGTCATATAAACGCAGTCTTGAGGTGCTACATATGAACGGAAAGTGTACAACTATAATTTGTTGAAAATCTTGGTTGAAAGAGGTGTTGTATTAGGGTATGCAATAATTGGTACAGATCGGTCTTAAAAGTTTAGATTTGACGTATTTCAAAGGATATTGATTTTATTTATTTCATGACATTTTTGCATGCTGATTTAGAACGTAAGTCTGTCCTTTATCTGGAATTATTTTATCTCAAGTCAATCATTTTCGTTGAAATTTAAATATCTACAAATTTAACATTTTGGATACATTCATAAATTTAAATATCTACAAATTTAACATTTTGGATACATTCATTATCACTGAATATAAATAGAAAAAGGGGATAATAAAACAGTGAAAATATGTTTAGATAATTTATTCAAAATGTATTCAATTATTTTTATTATTACATGTCCTTGATGCAAGGTCCTTTTTCACTGAAAACTAGTTAAAATGCATCTTTTTAATATTTTTGTAAAAGAAACTCACTTTTGACATGTTTTTCAAACATCAGAATTTTGTTTTATTGGGGGGGTTGAGGATGTGACTGGAGTTGGCGCAGCGAAATGAGAAAAAATAACAGGATCGACCTTAAGTGGAAAAATTGAAGAAATATTTTGTAGTTTTTGAGTCAAAATATGAACTAAATACATTAAGAAAATGATTTCTAAGAAATATTGGTATTTGAATGATGCAGCTCATATTTTATATATCATATTAAGGCGAATTAGAATAAAATACATTTGGAAAAAGTAATCATTATGATAATTCCAAAGAACCTTATTATATACTTTACCTTAATTGATTGAGTAAAACAATTCAACAATTCTGTCTTTCAAGAAATTGGCTTTGATTTCATATTGGTGACGCGCTATAGATTACATTCAAATTAATTTGTCTTTGTCAATCAGTTGTTTTCAATTTAGGTTACATTTAAATCTCATTTCTTTTAACATTTTTCATTTTTGGACATTTTTATCCAGAAACTGTCTAAATTGAACAGTCATTTATTAGGTTTTTCTAAAGTTAATGAAAGAAAGCAGATAACAGGGGAAATGCCTAGGTGCTCTAGATCACTAGTGGCATTATTCTTGTTATACGTATTCGTACTTGAATTATAACTAGTCTAAAGTAACAATTGAATATAAGCCACAAAAGTTAAAGACCAGGAAACGGGATTGGATATCGACGTTAAGAGCATAACTTTGGTCAATTATTACAGTAGTCCGTATAGTTCAATTAACAACATATCACAAGTCATTGGGATACGGCACATATGTTTTCATAAATTTTCAAAACAAAAAAAGGTAATGAGAATTTACGAAAAATTCTTTTCTGTCTTCATGGAAATACACATGACAGTTTGCCTCTCCTGTCCTTTTATGTTTATGGGAAACTCTTAAATAACACGAAATTTGTGTTTTGTCTTTACTGTTTTAAAGAATTCGTGATTTACGATTAACGTATTAGACCTTATCATAGCAGAAATGATTTGGCAGGAAAAAAAAAGATATTTTGATGTCTTTTTATATATCCGAATCCATTTACAAATAATAATAAGAAAACTGTTCAAAGATTCAACGGTGCTGACTAAATTGATTAGGTCAGCCAATAGAGGAAGCAAAAAACAACCCGGAAGGCCAGAAAAAGGGGTCAAGTCGACTGAATAAAAAGAAAAAAAAAACAACGGTGTAAAAAGCAAACAGATGATGCGGAGATAAGTAGTTTCTTCCTTTTTATAGACATCCACCGCAGTCTCCATTTTCTAATCCAATATCTTATCCATTAACCACGTAAAATGTTACCGAGTTGTGCCATTTCAATTTTACACAAAACGTCTTTTTTTCCGTTTTCCAAAATAACATAATTGGAATTCTGATTGCAATGAAAAAAAAGAAGAATATTCAGATATCAGATTTGTTTGTACTCACTGCGAAACAGGCAAAAAAGGCTTATATTTCTACTGGTTTCTAAAACTCGAACATATATTATTTTTGCGTCAGCAATGTCTGACAATTTTATATATTTGAAACGTTATGTTCAACATCTGGACAAGCGTAAACCTCCCCTTAAAAAGTAAAAAATCCATTAGATTACATAATAAAGTTGTATATATCTCTTTAATATTAACCACGAGTACAGTTGCTGTGAGGCGCTTCAACCGAAACTTTCTATTCTACCCATCCCGTTTAGAAGAAATTCAGTTCAGTTAAATGTAACGTACGTTAAGTATGAAAGACCATTACCAACAAAATTAAACGAAAGACAAACATAGAACACTCAACACTTCACAAAAAACTCAAAAGCTTGAGTAACACGAACCCTACCAAAAACCAAGGTGGGTTCAGGAATGGTAAGCAACTCATTCTCCACTACTGGCACCCGTCGAGTTAACTCATTGTAGTGAAATTTCATATGTTATTGAATGTTCATGTATAAGGTCATTGGTTCATGTCTCATGTCTAACCCTAAAACATAACCAGTTTATTAATCATCGATATCTGTATATTCTCTAACCACAAATCATAACCGAATGTGAAGTTTTGAAGTACACGCAAATGATATAACTATTTTTTTCATCAGCGGATAAACAAGACAATGACTTTCACCATGCAATACTTAAATTAAAATAATACGAAGACAACATGGAGAACTAAGGCATGAGTAACACAAACCCAAATATAATACAAACTTGTGGTAATCGCAGGAGTTTCGGAAGGGTGAGCAACTCCTGCTCCGCTAGTGGCACCCGTCGTGTTACTCAGTAGTCAAAGCCGGTGTAAAGTCACAATCGATAATAGTCACAACTGGTTTAGGAACGGATTTGTATGTTAGTTAGTCTTTATAACTATTCCTTGTTATGTTGGTATAGGAACAGATTTGTATGCTAGTTAAGTCTTTGAAACTATATTTACAATGTGAAAGGGAGATAACTCTCCTGTGTAGTTTTCCCACTTAAAAAATTTTTTTATGTGCCTGAAAAGTATCTGTTGAGGACTATACTTGTATTTCAATATTTTATTGGACGACCTTTTGTGTACTACTTCTTAATAAAAAGGGTAAAATATTATTAGGATAAAGTTAGAAATTTCCAAAAAGCCATTCTACAGTAGTAAGGTTTACAGTCACTTTTCTGTCCGCCTGTGCATCACCATACTTCCATTACATCCCAAACAGAGGTTCAAAAGACGTCAAATATTTCAAAACAAATTGAGAATTATGGTGAAAATAAGTTGAAAAGGAAGCATAAACTGTTTAGTAATATTTTACAGTCAAAAACAGTTCAAAAGAAAGAAAAAATAGAAGAAAGTTCTTTTCTGACCTTCTTTTCTAAGTGTCATAATATAACACGAAGTTCGTTCAGTTCAATATTAAAATTTCTGATGTGATCTATTCAATGAAAAACATATCTTTAGAGAGTCACAACATCCTTAGAAGTATTTGTAAGGTTAATTTACAATCCTTTAAAACAAGAAAAAAAAAATAAACGAAAGAGGTTACAGATACTCTCTATGAATTATCGTGAAGCAATTTGTGAAGTAGAAGAAAAATCTAATTAATTTATATTGCTAATGATTTGTTGCTTGTTCACTGTCTTTTTCTGTCAGAAGCGATTTCATCACATCGTGTTTTGCCCTTGACAACCTATTTGATGCAATAAAATGTCAGAATTTTATAAGAAATTTTTTTGTTACGGTTCCAATGATAAAGACGACCTGAACATGCTGAAAAGTAGTTGAAAAGACAAAGAGTCCGTAGATTATTGTGGCGGATCTTTGCTCTTGCCTTACAAACGTAAAACAATAGAATTGTGTGAGAAGACATTAAAAAACAAAATTCATCCTAGAATTTTCGTGGCTTCTTTTTTCAACTGTACCATAAGTTTGCATGTTTTGGGATTTGACAGATAACTTAAACGGATAATTATCATCATTACTTTAAAATTAGTTTTTTCCGAATTTATGAATTGTGATAAAAGTGGTTTTTTTTGTTGGAAAATATAGAGATAAATAACGACGAAGCTTGATAGGATTGGTATTTTTTTTTAAAGATAATTGATTATTTGTACATAAATCAGAAGCGTAAAATAGACATCGACATGACATTAATTGCAGAAATACTATTTTTCAACATTTTAAATCATCAGAGGTGTATGACACCTCAAACACACCTGGTTAATCGCAATGATTGTGTTAATAAACGAAGGTCAAAACAAGAAAACGCACCGAAACACATGAATGTACATGATCATAGATATGGAACACATGAATGTACATGATCATAGATATGGAACACATGAATGTACATGATCATAGATATGGGATATTGATAAAACGCACCGAAACACATGAATGTACATGATCATAGATATGGGATATTGATATTTTCTGAGTGAAAATTCAACTTTGGAGACTTTCATGCAAAAACTTTGAGCTAGAATGCAACACATCTTTACGCGAATCTCATTATTTTAGCTCACTTTACAAAAGAGTCCGATGGGTCGTTTTATGAGTTTAGAGAATTTTTAAATATTTCATCTAAAAAGTATTTAAGTATGGTATTACCTTAAATACTTTGTGAAGACATTTACAGAGGAATATTTCTTTAACTTACATGTCGGTTTACATGGCAATAGCCTTTATTATTGAATTAGAATTTGCACATAATACGTTTTAGCCTAGTCATTGTCTAAAAAAAAAAGATGTAAGTCATGAAATATTTAAAATAATGCCGAGATGAAACCTGATAAGTGTTCGTTTTATCTTTTAGTTTGTTTCGAATTTGTATTGTCTCTTTGAGCTTTACACTTTTGATCTCTCACATGGTATTCTAAACTGGACCTAGAGACATGTGAGTTATTTAAAATGTTATTTCTATTAACGGTAGTGAAAAGATGCAGTTGGACCAGTGACAGCCTTAATGACTGATCATAGGATATCTAATTATTTAGCTTAAACTCTAAGCTAAATCTAGAAAGGTAATCCTTTCTAGCCTTCTCTTGAACCACCCTACTACAATATAGTTTGTATCTGGGACAATTTACACATTTTATTGTGTCGAAACAACCTTTATCGATGAACTTCTATTAAAAAAAATTGGACCATTTTCCAAAGTATCATTAACGAAATGGGAAAAGTTAAGGAAAGATATACTAAAATTTGTCTACACCAATTCATGCCGAAAGCACTGATTGCATACCAGATTTACATGTATCGTTATATATGTATCATTTTGTCTACAAAATCCGCCCATTTTTATTAAAGATGCAGAAACTGAAAATAACGAGTTTACTTCATTATTCTTTTGTTAAACTATAAAACAATTTAAAATAATTTTGAAATGTAACATTGATTCTATGCACTGTCGTGTGTTTAATATCTCTGTCTCATTTTAATGTCAAACCACTATAATGTCATTGTTTCGGTCTTGGCATTACCTGATACAAACAAAATTTGGAAATTAACCAATAAGGGAATTGTAAAAGGAAGACTCACTTATAGTTTGAAACACGAGTCCATGCATTGTAATAAAACAATTTTTAAAAGAGTTTATGCATGAAAGGCTTACATTTTATATGTTGATTAAATAATGGTCATGTAAACATAGTACTACTCTGAATGACCAGTTATAATATTACTTTCCATTGGTCATAATGGTGATTAAATGGTAATTCCTCAAGAGAAGATTGTTTTTATCTTCTTAGCAAATATGATGTTTCATATTAAAAGTAGGTCATTAAGTAGACCGTTCAAATGTAATATTATACAAAATCCTTCTGAACAATACGATATTTTGATTAATTTTTCAACTGTTCATAGTTGTATCGATTTTGAAGTACTATATTTTGGTCTTTCCTTAAGTCGACAGGTTTCCATGGTTACTGCTAATGGTTAACTTAGCATTTTATATATAGATTGAATTTTAAAGAGTATTGTTTAAGTGCCTGAATACAATGACCATAAAAGTTGAAATGTTGGAACTGAATTCAATAACATGTCAGAATGAACTTCAACTGTTATAATAAACTTAAAAACAGAATCCTTAACCCACTAAATTAAAAACATAATTATAATTATAATTAATATAAACATAGGAGATGTTGCATGATTGCCCACGAGACTGCCATCCACCAAATAACAGTCGAAATTTATTTCTACAGATCCCATGACATTCTTCAATAATGGCCTAGCGTCCATACCATAACGGAAGCTGTAAAATCCCCCAAAATACAAGATGTGAAACTATCAATAAAAACACAACAATCCACCTAGTCTGTTGAGAAATGGTGAACGAATAACAATAAATGACAATTTAGACTACCACCACCAGGGACTACAGGTACCTGGTTTGGGGCAGGCACAATAATTATGTGGCGGGTTTAACCCCTAATCTGGAACGGTAGTGTTTTAAACAATAAAAACATGCGATAAAACCAGTTGAAATAGATTAAACATAAAAAATTAAAATTAATAAATGATACAACAAAAGTATCAACCTCGAAATAGTATTTGCAGTTGCTGTTTTCTAGTTTAAAAACCATAATTTACTAATTTTGTTGTGAATAACGCTTTTAAGAGATACCGGTATATAAACAGCAGGTATCCTTCATTGTCGAAATAAGCTACTCTACCATTGGCTTAAATCAGAAGTTTGTTCTGGCATAATAAGAATCGATATCTCTTTCATATAGTTAAATATTTAAACATTGGTCTTCTCTGTCATGAATACAAATCCGTTCCTATTAGTCCAGCGGTTGACATCGAAAAATAATGTTTTAGTGCACCGGCTGAACACACGCCTAAATTATATATCATTGTAATAAAGAAAAAAACCTCTTCTTTGAAATAAATGATGCCGTTAAAGACTGGGGTTGTCGAAGGTCAAATGGGGAGGGGTAAAAGTATTAATAATCAGACATGTTTTTGATATTTGCCGTTTTTGGTAAAAATAAATGCATTCATCGTATAAATAACTTCGAAATATCAAATGAAAGGTTAAAGATTAGTATCGACGACAAATAGTCCACAAATAAAGTCTTTTGGGTGAAATTTTTAAGATTTCTATCAGTATGCACAGTTATCCTGATTTCAAAATTAATTTTTCGAATTGAGCTAATACCTTTTTGAGAGCCCATTCTTTAATGGTTTAAATGATGATAAATCCTTTCTCAGCATTACTACATAAAATATACGTATAAAGCACATATTCGATTGCGTATAGGAGAACACAGGTTAGCTGAATTCAGCTCCTATACCAAATTCGGTTTATACACTGAAAGCGCCCGAGCTTGCTTACTTATCAAACAAAAGTCCAGAGCGCATTTTTGTTAAAGAGTTCAAACAAATGTGATGTAAGAAAACGAGTAAAAAGGAAAGAAGGTGGGGTAAAGGTATTAAACAGACATTCACTATTGCATTGATTTTCTTCAAATCTTTCTATGGCCAGCCTGATTTAATATACCAAATCTTCTTACTTGAGAACAAAAAGTGCTTCAAAATCTGAAAATCCTTTTGCTTAATTTACGTTTGTTGCATGGCACGCCCTGAGCTTCTGCCAAACGTCCTTTGGTACTGTTCTAAGACGTTCTTCTACTGTACACTATTTGAACGTTCAATGCAGAAAATTGACATATATACATCGTAGACCAAAGTTAATTCCCGAACAGATCTATTGAATTGTTTACCGCTAAACGTTTGGTTAGTCATGTTGCCTGCCTAAACGTCAGTCAACCATAAGGTCAAGCAGACCTCCATCAACCCATAATTTGTCCTTTGATGAAAAATGACACGACAACCACCAAGTCTCAACATGTGATATTGAACACGTTTTGGGAACACCATTTCACATCCTGGGCTATTGCGTACAGCTGCTGGTCATATGTTTGTACGGTACTGTTTTGTTCTAATTCTATCGACATTTCAACACATCTTATCATTGTCGTGAAAACAGTTGCAATGTCACCTGGCTTTGCATCAACCACTGGTACATATGTCCCCTTGGAGTAATTACCCAAAGTTTCTGATATTTGACTATTGAAATCATCCCTGAATGACATAAGCTGACTATCTGAACGAGGAATGGTAAGGGGTAAGTGAACAATGCAAATAATAACCAAAGTAACATCCAGACTAGATCGCGTATATAAACTACTAAAAAAAAGGTTTGCAACGCTTGTTAATTTAGTTATTTTGCAAATATTAAAATATGATTATTTAAAAATAGCTACCTAAGAAAGTTCACATTCTCTGTTAAAAACACCGTTGTTAGGTCTCTTTTTGAAAAAAAGAAAGATGTTAAATATTTGACGTCAAACTTTTCAGTTTTTCTCTTTTACAAAAACCGGTTTAAATGACAGACATCTGAAAAATACAAGCAAAAGGCAATGTTTCTCGAGTAGACTAATTATGTTTAGCTTCACTCCAAATCTTTTGAAATCTTTTGAAAAATAAAATTGATTTTCTATTCTTTTTTAACCTGTTTTTGAAAGAAGCCCCAGATAGGAGACTGTCAAGACTATCCACCTTGTATCAGTGAAGCCAAATATAAAACGTAAGCCTCCAACTGATTAAAAATGCCAAACTCAATGTTTTATCTCACTGCTGAAGCATTTTCTAAAGGGTTAGATGCCACAATCCACGTTTTTGCAAAGAAAACCAAATGATTAGTTTTGAAACTTTAAAACGGTTTTCTATATACTATTGGGACTATACACCGGCTTTTACTACTGAGTAACACGAAGGGTGCCACCAGTGGAGCAAGAGTTGCTTACCCTTTCGGAGCATCTGAATTCACTCTGGTTTTTTTTAGGATTCGTGTTACTCCAGCTTTTTTTTCAGTGTAGTGTTTCTTTTTTATGTTTGTCGTTAGGTTCATTTTGTTGGCCACGGTCTTGTCTGTCTCCTTATTTAACGATTTCTGTCTGACCCTTTGATATCTTCGAATTCCTTCCTCTGCCGTTTACACCACTATTTTCTATTGTGAGTTAAAAAGATCATATGCTCTGTTTTAAATTTGTTTTTAGTAAACAAAATAGGAAGCTCAAGTATATGAATTTAGTTTAAGGAGGGAGAAAAGCTTGTCTTATTATGGTGATCTTTATCCATTGAAAAAGACATAAATGTTACATGTAAATTGTCTTCTTTTGATTCTATATGGTGTCCTATTGATAGTCATTTCACCCTACCACACTGATACAACAGTTGAGCGAAAAAAGTCTCACCAAACGTATATTTCTTTACGTCATTTCTCCTTAAATTTTAATTGCCTTCTCTGTTTTATATAATTTTATATTCTGGTCAGACAACGAATGTTAGTGAATGCCTTAAAAATGTAACTGTTTTTAATTAAACTGATCTTTATATTGCAGTTAATGAACTTAGTACATATGAGTTTGATGTGTATATAAGTTGCCTTGAGCAGATTGTATCTGACAAAATTCAGTATCCGTTTTCCGTTGTTAACCTTATTCAGACATGAATATGTAAATGTTGCATCACTAGAAGCAAATATTCAAATACTTGATTGGTCTGCATGCAATAATTTTGCCATTGCTTTTGTTGTGTAAGACGAGTTGTTTCAGGGCGAACTTATATACAAATTTCTAACCCTGCTTTTGCAAAGATATTTTGCACTTTGTTTATTGAGATTTTCCCCTGCTCCCTTTTTGAAACTGCTTCACAAACCATAATGTCGCAGAGTTGATAAATAATTAACAGCTTATGTATTAAATGACAATAAACTAATTTAAAAGAAGAGTGCAAAATATATACACTTATGATGGTATGAGAGATATATCCCTGATAAAAAGGAGATAATTGTCAATAGAGAATATATAACTTTGAAACAGAAATATTTAAATCCAGAACAGTTTACAGGAACAATAGTTGCCACAATAGAACCTATGGACGACAAAATCAATGGCAAAATTTTTTCAAGTATTTTAATATATGCTTCTAGCTTTTCGAAACATCTGATGCAACATTTACATATTCCTGTTTGAATAAGGTTAAAAACGGAAAACGGATCCTGAATTTTGTCGGATACATTCTGCTCAAGGCAACTTATAAATACATCAATCTCAGATGTACTAAGTTCATTAACTGCACTAAAAAGATAAGTTTAATTTACATTTTGAAGGCATTCACCCACATTCATTGTCTGACCAGAATATCAAAGTATATAAAACAGAACAGACGATTAAAATTTAAGGAGAAATGACGTAAAATCATATAAGTTTGGTGAGACTTTGTTTTCGATCAACCGTAGTATCAGTGTGGTATAAGTTTGGTGAGACTTTGTTTTCGATCAACCGTAGTATCAGTGTGGTAGTGTGGTCAGATTATCTATGGGGCAACCATATAAAGTACAAAAAGACAATTTACATGTAACCTTCATGCATTCTTCAATGGAAAAAAACACCATAATAATACAAGCTAGTAGGTTTTCCCGTACTTAAACTAAATTCATTTACTTGATTTATCTATTTTGTTTACTAAAAACAAAGTTTAACCAGATCATACGATTTAATTTTTACTCACAATAGAAAATAGTGGTGTAATCGGCCGAGAAGACACAGGTTTGAATGTTAAAGCTGATGGAAGAGATATTGATTTTAATTATGCCAGAACCAACAACTGATTCAAGCCAATGGTAGAGTATCTAGGATACCTGCTTTTTATATAATAATCGTCAGTTTTATTGTACAAGAACTTTTAAAAGCGTATGTAACAACAAAATTTGTAAATTTGTCAAGTTTATTTTTATTTTTACCTATTTCAATTTCATTTCTAATTCCTGTTTACCGGGAAAATGCATTGAAAAAGTATGTGTAAATCTATTCGCTGATAAATGTAGGTCTGATCTACTCGCTGAAACCTGTAGGTCTGAACTACTCCCTGATTCATGTAGGTATGAACTACTAGCCGATACATTTAGGTCTGAACTACTTTCCGATACATGAAAGTCGCATTACTCTTGATACATGTATGTCTGAAATTCTCGCTGATACATATATGTCTGAGCTACTCGTTGAGACATGTAAGTCTGAACTACTATCTGATACATCAAAGTCTGAACTAATCGCTGATTCATGTATGTCTGAACTACTCGCTGATACATGTAGTTCATAACTACTCGTTGATACATGTAGGTCGAAACAACTCGCTTATACATGCAGGTTCTAAACTGCTCACTGATACATGTAGGTCGGAAATACTCGCTGATCCATGAAAGTCTAAACTACTCACTGATACATGTAGGTGTGAACTAATCATTGATGCATGTAGGTCTGAACTTCACCCTGTTACATATAGGTCTGAACTATTCGCTGGTCCATGTAAGTTTGAACTACTCCCTGAAACATGAAGATATAGACTACTCATGATACATGTAAAGCTGAACTTCTGGCTGAAATATGTACTTCTTAGGTTGAATTATGAAAATCTGAACTAATCACTGATACATGTATGTCTAAAATTTTGGCTGATACATGCAGCTCTGATTTACTCCCTGATACATGTAGGTCTGAACTTTTCGCTGATAGATGTAAGTCTGAATTAATGGCTGATACATGTAGGTCTAGACTTTTCACTGATACATGTAGGTCTGAACTTCTCGCTGATACATGTAGGTCTGGACTACTCAATGATACATCAAGGTCTAAGCTACTCGCTGATACACGTAGATTCTAAAATACTCCCAAATACATGTAGATCTTAACTATTCGCTGATCCTTGAAGTTCTGAAATACTCCCTGATATATGTTCGTCTGAACTACACGCTGTAGGTCTGAACTCTTCCCTGATACATGTAGGTCTGAACTTCTCCCTGATACAAGTAGGTCTAAAGTACTCTCTGCTACATTTAGTTCTGTACATGTGTAAGTTTTAACTACTTTCTGATACATGTAGGTCTGAACTAATTGCTTATTCATGAAGGTCTGAACTACTCCCTGATCCATGTAAGTCTGAACTACTCCGTGATACATATAGGTCTAAACTTCTCCCTGTTACATGTAAGTCTGAACAACTCGCTGATCTATGTAAGCCTGAACGTCTCCCTGATACCTGTAGGTCTGAACTTTTCCCTAATACAAGTAGGTCTGAACTTCTCCCTGATACAAGAAGGTCTGAACTACTCCCTGATACATTTGGGTCT
Source organism: Geukensia granosissima (assembly GCA_032357055.1). Taxonomy (NCBI): domain Eukaryota; kingdom Metazoa; phylum Mollusca; class Bivalvia; order Mytilida; family Mytilidae; genus Geukensia; species Geukensia granosissima. The sequence goes on from JAULBM010171587.1 coordinate 17,303, forward strand.
GAACAACTCGCTGATACATGTAGATATGAACTACTCCCTGAAGCATGAAAGTCTGAACAACTCGCTGATACATGTAGGTCTTAACAACTATCTGATTAATGTAGGTCAGAACTACTCCCTGATGCTTGAAAGTCTGAACAACTCGTTGATACATGTTGGTCTGAACTACTCCCTGATATATGAAGATCTGAACAACTCGCTTATAAATGTAGATTCTAAGCTACTCCCTGATACATGAAGGTCTGAACAACTCGCTGATACATGAAGATCTGAACTACTACCGGATGCATGTAGGTCTGAACTTCTCCCCGATAGATGTAGGTCTGAACTTATTCCTGATACATGTGGATTCTAAACTACTCCCTGATACATGCAGATTCCAAAATTTCCCGCTGTTAATTTTAGATTCTAATGCAATATTTTTGTAACACTGTTTTTGATTGGCTTGCATTCTATGTAAAATTCACAATCTTCTTGCCGTAACTAAGATGAATTCACAGAAAAACCCGCCAAATCGCCGCCATATTGAATCTATGGAGTAATGGCAAGT
>JAULBM010171697.1:0-17851 GCA_032357055.1 Geukensia granosissima
TCTGTATGAAGTCAGCTTCATACGAATAAAGGAATAAATCGGCGAGGAGGGGTGAAAAGTTGGTCCCCATAGGAATGTCGCCAGTCTGTTGAAACACACGCCCGCCGAAAATTACAAAAATGTTGTCAATCAAGGAATCTAGCATTCCGCAAATGTCATCTTTTGGGTACTTTTTGTTATAATCAGAGTGGTTAACAACAAAAGAAGGTTTGCACAAATTCTTTTGATGCAATATTTGATACTATTTTGGCGATTTTAATGTCGATCGCAGAAAAACATCACAACCAAACATAAAAGATCTATCAAGTACAAACATGACAAATGTGTGTTAATCTATTTTGAGCAAAACACCCCCAAAAATTGAGTATTTTTACCGAAAAATGTTAAATTCTTGTCGAAATAATCAATTATACCCTTCATTTCGTCTAAATGATGAAAAATATACAAGAAAAAGTAATGAAATATTAAAAGACGATTATTAAACAGCGATTTTACAAAAAAAATATTATTGTGTCTAACATTTGGGCCAAATATAGGGCTTAACGTACCTACTCCTTTTTTGGTTATTCAATATATTTACTTAATTCACCTGTAGAAAATTGATTAAAAATGGAATATCACATTTAAAGTTTCATAGAAAGCTCGCAAATTAATACAAAACCCTTTAAGACTTGGCATTTATATGACAATATCCGTAAGAGTAATATAACCCTGATAAAATTTCTTTAAACATTGTTTTCTTTGGAACTAACATTGACTCTTTTGTTAAACGATTTACATTAAAACAAATTTTTAGTCATTATTCTGTTACGTTATTGTCCTACATGCCGTCGACTTTTTTTTTTATTTTGACATTTTTACAATGGCTTGTTCTCTTTGACTAATGTTTTTCTACTGAATCAAGTTGGACTTGTTTTGATCGGTATCTTTCAGTTTTAGAAAACGAGGTAAAATATCAGTTACAGTGTATGTCGGATTTCGATCTAGCTTTCAAAAACAGCGAGTACTTTTTCTAGGGTAGTGCGTCTGTTTTTCTCTTGTTTTATTTGTTATTGTCTTTTTACTGCATATCGACTTGCAGGTTACATCCACGCAAATGGTTTTTAGGTTTATAAAATGTCGTTTGGTTACACCACCGCCCCAGGTAAGGGGAATTTAACTGTTTAATTACATATTTAACTCCAAGATTTAACTATTAGGGCTATATATAGCTTTCCTAATTGTGTTCACCCACTATATTCAAAGATCAAATCGTAAAAACGGTTGATTTTTGTAACACGCGAATGTGATTTCTGTACTTTAACGAATTTTGAAAACAAACAGACAATCATTTTCATATTCTTTGCAAATATTTAAGTATGAAAGTAAACAATGTACTTGTTTTCCGGTTTGTTACATACATTCACGACAAGCTTCAGTACGTCGTTATTCATTGCCTTTATTCGATTTCTTGTGTTTATAGGCACAGTTGTCGCTGTTTGGTACAAATGATATAAACAGACACAAAACGACTGGAAAATCCAATTTAATATTATTTTTACCTATTTTGTTCAGGAAAAACTTTTTTTAAAGTTTGTCATTTTTACTGACAGATTTGGAAATATTCCCGCAAAGTAAGGCTTCATCGTTCAGGGGTTACTATTGATTTTTGTTCCGATTTGTACATTGCTACTTCTGATTTTTGACACTGCGACGTCTGATTTCTAAAGAAGCGACTCCTGATTGTTGTATTTAAAAGAACGTTAAAAGACAATACATTGGTTTATTCATTGCAAATTAGTTAAAATGTCATAGAGAAATTATACCCTGAAAATTCATACATGGACAATAATGTTTATAAAAAGCCCAAATGAAATTAAGAGACTGCTGATCATGATCGGTTTGAGATTCAGTATTGTGTTTCATTTCCACATGCACTGGTTTAAGAGCATGTTATTAACCCTCTGTTTGTATGTGTTGTTGTGTTTGTCTCAAATTCACAGTTCATTTTGATTTTCCTCATATAAAATAGGTTATTTCATCTACTTGTCTTTGAAATAGCCCACCACTCCCAAGAAGCATATATTTCAAACATCTATGTTACCCTAAGGTTTCTGAATGGATAAAGATCCATACCAAACGACAAGCTATGAAAGGACCTAAATTATAATGTAACGATAAACAAACGATTAAGTAATCGGCAAATTTAGATTACAATGTAAGTAAAACGAATAACAGTGAATAATAAAAACAATGAAATCCACTGGACTACAGGTTCATGGCTTTGGACAGAAACAAATAGTATGCAGCAGTATTAAACATGTTTGTGAGCGTTCAAACCTCTCCTAACCTCGGACAGTGGTGTGGCAAAACGACATGAAAACAAACATTAAAAACTGACCGCGTCCATCTTCTGAAGATGGTTTACAGTATGTAAACAGTATTTAACATGATGTACCAACCTCGAAAAGGTGCTCGCAGTTTTCATGTTTTTTTCTCGTTTCCTTTTCGTTAACATTGACTTTAGGATCTTCAAGGGATATTTAAAATTTAAATTTTATTCCAGCTGCTTAAATTTATGTTTAGGTACCCCTCTAAATACAATCAACTCATTTGTTATATAACATTAATGGTTCTTTTATCTAATGATAAAATGTTGAAGCAAAATTGGGAGAGACGAATTACCTGAAGGACAGTACATTCATATGTGTTTTGCTTGACTTGGTCTTTATATATTTACTAGTACATACCAATTATTCTTTTGGGAAAGTAAGTAAATAAATATCAATTTTTCACTAGGAAAATCTTAGTATAGACACAATCCAACTAAAGAGCAACCATTTAATATTTACGGAAAGGTAATCATTTAAAATAAAAAGGTATGATGCATATTGGCGAAAAAAGATAGGCTCAAATTTGAGGAGGAAAAAACCCGCTAATTTCCTTAGATTTGACTAGTGTGGCGTATTGAAAATCTAGGCGCTCAAGCGCATCGAAAAAAAGGGTTATTCTTTTTTTAAAGACTGGATGTAAAACTACTTCTAAGCCCACCTAAAAATAAAATAAAATGACTGTTCCTTTATAGGGATGTAGAAAAATTTTGGTACAACAGTATGTAACACCGTCATTAAATGTGTATATTTTACTACGATTTCCATATTAACCTTACATGAATAGACAAAAAGTCTAATATTCATTCAAAATATCGGAATAAAACAACAAAATGTCTTAAAACATACATATATTTGGTTGTTCTGATCCAATTTAATGTGTTAAGTTGAAGTTCATTGGTAAATTTTGCTACGAGGTTATCGTATTTCTACCATATGTCACAGAAATAATTCGTCGCATGTGTAGAAAAGTAACAAAAATCAGATAGCGCAGTGTCCACAATCACGCACTGCGTGAACAACAATCACATGTGGCATTGCAATGACTTTTTATTGAAAACAACTCTTTTTCATCCATTATACACGATAAAATTGCGATTTTCTCAATAAGTAAATAACTCAAATGTATTACCTACAATTTCAAATATTTATGATAATGTAGACGTTGAGAAAACGCATGATATATGTTTATGGGAATGAATTCATTCCAATGATAGGGTCAAGTGTTAACTAGTTTTCCTATTTTTTATTTGCTTGGTTATATTTTTGTTAGACGTTCTTCTTGGAAATGATTTTTTTTTCTTGTTGTTCAAATTGGTCGTCGTACCGGATGATCTCCCCTTTTGCAGTCCAGTCTAAGTAAATTATATCTCCCTTTAGCAGGCCAAGAGAGCAAAATGGACATCTAATTTGCACATGAAATGACATTCTAAACAAAATATCCAGTTTTAATATATGTAGGCTTTTTATGGATTAAGCACTTTTTGCATGATTCTTAAGTAGCACTTATCACGTTATTTTTAATACCAGCTTTGGATTGTGGGTTTTCTTTAAGCAGTCTTGGCATGAAGACTTCACTCATTTAAATTACAGATTGCAATTACTTCAATTTCTACCAAAGTTACGGATAGTCATGTTAACTCTTTGGAGTGACACCGGTTAGTTATTTAGTTTCTGTAAGTCATTGAAACTTTTTTAATCAAAATTTTAGAGACTAATCATCACTTTTTACATGTTTTTTCCAAGATGGCTTCTACAAAATTTCATGCTGTGAAAATCTGTAAGTGTTTCTTTCTTTGCCTTGTAAACAAAACTTGTCGACTGGGTTACGCTGACCGTCACTTACTACAATTTGGATTTCCATGAAGTCCAAGACTGTTATCCAGCTTTAGTTTTCAGTGTAGTGTTGTGTGTTCTATGTTTGTCTTTTTAATTTATCGGCCATGGTCTTGTCTGTCTTCCGACTTAACAATTTTTTTCCGCCTCTTTGGTATCTTCGAATTCCTTTTGAAGCCAATGCGTTAAACTCATTAAAAAGGCCGAATATTGATAGTTAAGAAGTATGTATCAAAACATTCAATTAAATGCCCTCTTGGAAGGCTCTACTTACACAGCAGCAAAAATATTTGTATTTTTCAGAGAACTATTACTTTGCAGATTTAAGTGCTTTCTCTGTACTCTATTACACTAAAACTGTTGCAGTTATCCATTTATCAACATCCATTTTTTAGAAAACACATATTTGTGAAATCAAATGGAGCAATTTTTCTTCAAAACAAAATTTTGCATGTGCCACTCACTGCCTGGTTATTCCATAGACAGCCTCTTAAAATGTTATATAGTTATAAAAAATGTGAAACTTTAATGAAGCCCAATCTACCCAACATCCAAACCATAACCTGAAAAATAGAAAACCATACAAATCTAGCACGGGAAATACACGGCACCAGAGAAAAACTCTATAATCAATATGAAAAGACCTATATGAAAATCGACAAAAAACGTATAAATTTTTGTAATTTCTTAATATTTTCACATGTAAACAATTTTTTATGCCATGTGTTGAACAAATTAATCTAAAAACTGTTAGATTTTATTTTTATAGAAAAAGAATAAAAGAGATCTGGTATGGTTGTCTATGGGACAGCCATCCAAAACGTGTTAAATACGAACATCTACAGGTTGCCCACTAGGCTTTCAGTAATGAACACATATCACACCCTATACGACAAGCTGTTAACCCCAAAAATAAAACGTGATAGATTTCAAATGTACAATTTAATAACTATCAGATAAGAATACAATTTGAAACAAGCAACAGTTAACAGAAAAACGACGATATACAAGGGATTTCACGTTTCTGGCTTCGGACAGGCAACTAAAGTATCTGGCGGGGTTAAATATGCGTGTGAGTATTCTGTCATGTTACAGAAGTTCCTCCATAAAAGTTCCAAAAAGAAGAAATATTATAATAATTGTTCCTCTGGAACTTTTATTGTAACATTTGTTCCTGACGGAATTAACCTTATATAATACATGTTCCTACAGGAATAATCTATAAGAAAAGTTCAAATGGAACTTCCGTTATGAGGAACAAATATATGTTGACAGCTCAACCTTCCCCACATAACCTGGGGCAGTGGTTTAACAAAACGGCATAAAAACCAAACTAAAAAAAACCAACTGCATAAGTTTTAACAAAATCGGTACATAGACATTTTTAAATAGAAACAATATACAAACAAAGATATAAGTAAAATTTATTTCAAAGACAAATTATTTGGACAAAAACGTGGTCAACGACCCTTGTCCTAAAAAATCAACAATTTACAGTCATCATTCGACAATTCTTTATTAAATTCTTAATAACATGGTTTATAAGATATTTTTCTGTCATTGTTTCAATAATAAAAAATATAATAAAAATGTTACTCAGTAGCCTATACCGCAACCCACTATACATCATTTTTTATTTTATCATTTTTACAATTTCACTGTGGTATTGAATGACATAATGTAATCTGTAACTATCAATAATTTATAACAAAGTTGGACATCTGTGGTTAGGTTTTATAATAAAAGACACAAACTGTGATCATTTCTTCACTTGCCTTACTCGTTCAATTTACCTCAAACCGTAAGTAAAAACAACAGTTTATTCCAAAATATCATTTTTTGTAAGCACACTGAATCTTACGAATATTATTATGTTTACTATGTTTGGATAGTGATAAATTCACTGAAAGTTTTAGAAAAATAGCGCGATAAACATTTTGATTTTTTAAAAGTTAATTCTTCTTTACTTCTTACCAAATTACTCATAAACTTATTAAACAAATTTTTATATATAAACAAAGAGGTTTTTGATAAAACAGATAAAAAAATTTGCTGTAATGATGACCGATATTTTTTTTTCCTCGAAAAAGGCAAATAAAAAAAGGTACAATATATAATGTTCCTGTTAAGTACAGTGTAGAATACCCATGTGAGAGATCAAAATTGCACAGTCTAAAGAGACAAGACAAATTTGAAACAAAGGCTTGGAATCCATGAACTCTTTTACAAAACAACAGTGGGTTCAGGTGGTCATGAAGTACAAGCATCCCCTGTCTTGTGCAGAAATGATTATTCCGGCCAATTTCTTCCATAGGTTTTAGATTTTTGAAATTCCAATGGGCAGGAACTGTGCTTCCTCATTTACATTTTTGTTTCTAAAACGTTACGAATCCTAGTAATGGAAATTTGGTAAATAAAGCTCGTGAATTAAAACCCAACACATTGGGACATATCAAACAACTAATTTTAGTCATTATATTTTTAAATGTTTGTCCTACATGTCGGTACCTTTTAACACGTTTTGGATGGCTGACTAATGGACAATCATACAACATCTTTTTCTATATATTTTTTAAATTTTGGCACTTGCACAATACCTTGTTTCCTTTGACTGTGAATTATATTTTACTCCATATCCTGCCGAACATGTTTCGCTTATGAGAATCATGTTTGTTATCAACTGGGATTAGATTTTAAAGTAGCTTTCAGAAACAGTGTTGTTGCCTCTTGTTACTTTTTACCTTTTGCATAGTTTATATCGTATAGTTAAATCTTATGCAATTGGTATTGGTACTTATGTTGTTTTGGCACAGCACTTCCCAGGTTAGGGAAACAGTTGAGCCCGTAATGCAGTGGATGTCGATGTTTTTTTGTTTTTGTTTTTTGTTTTTTTTTTTTTTTTTTTGTTAAATGCTACTTGTTTCACATTGTATACTTATCTAGCAGATGATTGTTACATTTGAATATCATTCCGTTTTGTTTTTAATTTTTGGGGCCTTTTACAGCTTGTCGTAGGGTGTGGATGTGTGTCCATTTTTTAACGTCTAAGGACAACCTGTACATGTAGATGTTTTTAATTTACATGTTTTTGGATGGCTGTCTCGTCGACAATCATAGCACATCTTCTTTATCCATATTTGAACAAAGCAAATAAATCCTTTTTGGAGTCAAATGGTTCAATTTCACTGAAAAGTTTTTAAATTCAAATTTAAGACAAAAAGAATGATTTCTCATTCCTTATTGCAAATGTCACCTTCTTTGATGTATACGTCTTTCTTGCATCTTCAAACGGTGTGTATATATTTAAAAAATTGTTCGACAGTCTGATTTAAATTTGTATGAATGTAATCTTTGTATTATTAGTTCATATTTGTAGGCAAGGATTTCGTAAACACAAATCGGTTAAACATTTGTTAATGTAAGATTTGGTATTAAAGTTTGGCTGTACAGAATATCCGGACAGTCTCAATATGTACACCATATGAGATGAGTCTTTCTTCCACTTAAATGTAATCGGGAAAATGAGTTTTGGTTAAAATGAAGTTTATTTACCTTTTTTAAATACTTTATTTGATGATCAAGTCATTCATTGTGATCTGCTATCAATTTCAGCTTACCACACAAAATGTCCTATACCACCAGTTTACTTTTGGTCCTATTCGGAATAGTGGCTGCTGAATTGGGACAGAAAGGATATACTCCAAAATATAACCTAAATACATACGGAAACCCATACGGACCAATTTATGGTTCTAGAATTGGTGGGTATGGTTTGTTAGGTGGAAATACTGGATATGGACTAGGCGGTTTTGGTGGTTTGGGATCATTAGGTATCTACGGATTGAGTGGATATGGAGGATATGGATTGAATAGTTATGGACAATATGGTCTTGGTTTGTCAGGCGGATATGGTAGCTACGGATTGGGAGATGGGTACATGGGATATGGATTGTTGAGTGGTTACGGAGGCTATGGATTATTGAATGGTTACGGAGGTTTGGGTGGATTAGGAAGATTTGGTGGTTATGGTGGATATGGTAAATTAAGAGGACCTCTTTTCATTGGTGGAGGTATGTATAGTGTAAATGTTGAATGAACTAAACGTAATCTTACAAAATAAACTAGAACACTATAATGTTTCCTCAAGACAGTACCAATACACACCATGTCTTATTGTTTGAAATGTGTTAATTGCACATCATATCCGTGTCTTTATAAATAACAGAACATCTTTGTCTTGTATTTGCGATTAAGATGATTGTTTTTTATTGTTGAAGGCTTGCTACAGTGACTTGGACACGAACGAATTTGTATATCACATACAGTTTTAATTTTTGTCTTTATTTCCCGGGTATTGATTTTAAACTTTTGGCGTAAAGTTAATCACAACTGGTGAGAATTTTTATCTCCCATCCATAAACCCAGTATCCAATGTATTGAAATTAATTTGGGGTTTGAACTTCACAATAAAATATATTACAACTGTGTTTATGAGTATATAATTATTTCACAGATAATATTATGTGCATGAGGAAAAACTAACACTTTTTTCCTGACACCCTGTAATAGTTATTGTATTTTTTGACATTGCAGCCGTATATATTCCAGAATGAAGTAAGACATAATATAACTTTGATTTGTTTATGTTTTAGGAGAGAAAGGAGTTTATTAGAGCAATTATGCAACAGAAGGACTACGCGAATCCATATTTTGTACTATATAAAGTTAATTGAACAGTATTATTAACCATTGATTTCGCTGCAATTTGAATCACTAACTGAAAGTTTATGGACCATTGCCTATCATCAAAGACAGAGAAGGGTGATTGTTGCAATGATTTTAATATTCCATTGCTAATTATCATCAATAAATATTTGAAATAATTCTCTTAAAAGGTATGAAAATTCGTTCACATTTGTTTTTGTCTGCAAAGCAAATTGAAATGATTTTTTGTACTATGACTCATCATTGGATGGTTCTCAGTGTTTTGTATGAAGGTTTTGGTTCTCGTACCGTGTGGCGGACAGGGGTATTTTTCTTCTTTCACATTTCACACCACTTTTATATGTCTTCCACCTTAAAAAATAAAATAAATTAATGAATTAAATGTTTTGGTACTTCAATGGCTCGTCCTAATCTTGTCCTGTTCCACCATCAAATAAATGTTCTTCTCCTCTTCTTAATCCAATATTCCCCATTATTAATTATATAACACGTCATAATCACTTTAATAACTAAATCCTAGATTAAATAACTGTTGTGTTAAAAAGCGGAAGCACAAGAAAACCGAAGGGCCTGACAAAAGTACGGACAAGTCGAACAAGGAATCCTTTAAATTTGAAGATCGACCAAAATGCATCATTTTGCAATTTTGAATCAAATTATCTCGAAAACAGTAAGAAATAACATACTACTTAAAGCTCTCATTGAGAGAAATCCAAACAGTCTCATCGGAATCCGACGAAAACTAAAATTTTCCCAAACCCTACAAAATGACGCCAAATAACACTTTTCAACCAATTTAACATAACAAACGGCCATTGCTACGAAAAATTGGTCAGACTATCAGTTGTTCTCCTTCCAACAAGGAATCATTTAAACAAACCCCAATCAAATCAGATGAATAATAAAAAAGTTCGAAATTTGAAGATTACCCAACATGCATTAAACACAAAGTATAGATACACTTGATCATAAATATGGAATATTGAAATTTTCTGAGTCAAATATTCAATTTTGGAGACTTGCATGCAAAAGTTATGAACCAGAATGCAAAATATCTATACGCAAATCTCATTATTTAAATTCAACTTACATAAGTGTCCGATTTAAGATTTTTGTTCGATGGCTAGTTTTATGAGTTCTGAAACCAACATTTTTATTTAAAAAATGCTATTTTTGTATTCTGGATATAATCCTTTCAAATGTTTTATTTCATCCAATTTTATTATTTAACTATCCTTTAATAAGATCCTGCAAGTATTATTCGTTATTTCCTTTTAAGAATGTTGCTTGACAGAGTCTTGTCATACCTAGTGACTTTCTATGTCTAGGTTCTTATTCTACCGATGAGAGGTTACTCCTTGAAATGTACATAGCATATCAAACATTTTACATATTTATTCAACATTGGTAATTTTGTATTTTGAAACCATGCACTAGGTCGCTAATATTTCTGAGGGATCATGTCCCCCGAGTGCCGGTATTCACCAGCCCCCACATCCACTCGCCTCCCCTCCCGTGGGCGACCGGGGAATAGAAATTGGCCGTTCGGTTCTTTTAATATTTTAACATATGCAAATGAAAGCAATCACCGAAAAGAATTAAAAAATCCCATTAAAATCCGCTGAAATAAATTTTTCAATGACCCACAAAATAAATGACATTTTTAGGCCCCTGCAACTCCTTTTATCTTGAAAAACATCTGAACAAAAAACCTGGAGCAACGTTTTCTACATTAAGGGGGTTGAAACCCCCAAAATCAATTCCACACCATATCTCATACTAGGTATCAATTAATCTTAATATCAAAAGATTCTGTTCACCACAACAAAAGGTAACATCCGGAAACCTTTGTGTTTATAGACGAAAGACGCCGACGACGATGACATAGCCATTACCTTATACGATGGGAAATTTTTGCGGTTGTATAAAAAAAACAATGACGAAGACAGGAGTACCATAGTTGCCATTGAACTCTTGATCTTCTGCTGGAAAACTCGTCCATCGAACAAATGTTGTGAATAAGTAATCTAACATTTTTATAATATCCTTCTCTGTATATTTGTTGTTTTTAATTTTACGTTGCGTTGAACAAAGTTTGTTTTAGTTCTGCCGACAAGGATGTGTTTGCATTGTCTTTCTTTGTTCGGAGAAAGCAACTATGAAATGGATCTTTAAATCTTGATTTGAGAAGTGCGTTTTGTTTGTTTGTAAAAAGGGATAAAAAGGCAAATGTTTTGAATGTTGTAACAAGAATAGTTGAGTTGTACATGTGATGATGTACATCAGGTCGATGAAGTTCTTTGGTATAACCATATGGTTTATGCCATTTCTTGCATAGTTTGTGTGGCAGTACTTCTGGCGGTCCGGCTCGTCTTGATAGTTGTAAATACTAAAGTTAAATATAAAACACTGCTTGTAAAAACACTTATATAACTTTATTCATGTTGATCAATGATCTCTATTTGAATGTGGTGTAGTTTGTTCAAAGTAATGTTTTTTCAGACAAAAATTACATTATTTTTAGCCTTATCTGATGGCACGACAGCATTTTGGTCATGTATGATAGAAAAATCTTGATCTTGAAAACAGATGTCGCTTTTGTACACTTGATGTAATAAGTTTGCTTGTTCTTATTTGAATCTTTGACATAACTGCTTTTACACATTGTGAAACGGGTATATACGCCATCCTTTCCTCGTTTCGCATATTTTCTAGCATAGTACTCTACAGAATCCGCCAGTAGCTGATAGTTTTAAAGATGGCAAACACAGGTTAAAATATATTTGGTCCTATAATAAATATATATAAGGCGCTGATAGAATGATTATTCTTGTGTTTTTTGAATCTGAATTTATTGTCGGTGAATAATTATTTTTAGTGTTATTTCAAAGATTTTTTTACAAAAAAAGGTGTAATAGTGGTTTAATTTGTGTTATTTATTAATTAATTGGAGTGTTCATTTGTAATTTAGATATGCGATATTTAAGTCCCAGATTTAACAATTTCAACAGAAGGTTTTTCAAAAATCAAAATTGATTTACATTTTTATTGTTTTACTTCATTTTACTTTCTTGCTTTCATTTTTTTCTTTTGTTATATCTGGCTTTATTTTTTTCTGTTTTGTCGTCGTTCTTCATTGTACTTGCTATATCAAGACACTTTCTTTACCTGAAAACTTTCATGTTTTTTTCTTCTGTTCTCTTTTTGGAATGTTCTTAAAGAAGCTCTTTAATTTTTTGTTGTACCGTATTTGTTAAAATTCCGCTTTCTCCAGTTGGTTGTTTCGTTTTCAGTAAGCGCTTTTTGTTAGTGATTCCATTTGTATTATTCCGCTTTTTGTACTTTTCTCCTTTCTTTCTTTATAATTTCTCTCAATGGTGATAAGCTAAATCGAAGTCTTTTAATAAATTTCTAATTGCTCCCCCCTCTACAGTCGACCAAAGTAAAGATAAAGGCCTTCTTCTCCAGCGCAGTAGGTAGAACTCTAACTAAAGAGGCTTCCGTTTTTTTTTTTTGGCAACGGTTCTGTTGAAAAGCAGCCGCTTATTTCGTTCTTTTTTACATATTCTTTCCGCGATGATAAACTTTAATTTCACAGAAACGTAGTTTGTTCATAAATTTCTAATTAGTCACCGAGGGCGGTCGTGGTAAAGAATTAGGTTGTTCGATTTCTCCGTCAGGAGGTAGAACACCCTCTGCTAAACGGAAGCGGGGCATACAACTACTAAGCTACCCCAAAAGTATTTAGGATTGGGAAATTCACCGGAAATTAAAACTCATTCTAAAGATAAATTCATTGGATATGTTAGATGTAAAATTCTCAGCCAAATGTCTTCGGAGAAGACACGAAATATCGGATCTGTGTTGAGAGAAATTCCAAGCTCACAGCACACTAGAGGCCTCTTTTCAACAACTCGTTATACATTTAAGGTCCGTTTGTTGCGTCTAGCGATAGCTGAGTTTCACATCCCTACCATAACAGTCCTAATTAGTTTGCCAAAAGTATATGAGTGCATTGTAGCTTCATTTTTGTCAGGAAGATAGGAGATATGCCATCACGTTTGTCGTCATCGGAAGTGACGCTTACCAATATTGTTGGCCAACGGTAACCAGAATTGATGTATTAAACATGTACTTTAGTAGTAAACATCATATTCTTTGAGCACGCGGAAGCAAGCCCTTTTGATTTGTTTGGATCGGTGTTCTCCGACTTGCTGAATTTCGTAGGTAGTGGAGTGCCTGGTAATCCTTGCTCAATTGTATGGATATTGAGTGTGCATGTTCAGTCGGAAGCGAAACTATATTTTCTTTGTTGTTATAAAGAACACTTCATGTAATTAACCAGACTTTTTAAATAAAAGGATCAACGTTTTTTATTCGTATATTTTAGAGACGTTTAGAATTTTGGATTGACAACTAACTCTAGTTTCAATTTTCAGATACTCTTTTGTTAACTCAAAAGCAGTCTGGATATGGTCCATTGGAATCACATTCACTTGAAAATATATCTTCCCGCATCTTTTAAGACACCCGAAGTAATGTACACTTTTCAATTCAGTATTAGTCATTTCAGGGGAAAGGCGAAGGTTTTACGGCATCACAACCCCCAGGCGGAGAAACCGAACAGCTATTTTTGGGTTACACCGCAACTAAACAGAAAAACGTCCGTCTTCATAAGTTAAACGGATATTCCATACATGCCGACAAGATTGTGGTATCGAAAATAAAATTTTCGAAGTTGGAGCAACATAACTTTGTCTTAGCATTTTTTGTGTCAACGACCCATCTCTGTCTAGAAAATCGCTGTATTGGTACACGCTCTTGAAAAATGTACGAACTGGGAGACGTAAACGCCATACGCCGGTGCAGCTGTAATGTTACTGCCAATAAACGGGAAGTATACATGCGAGTCATATAACGCCACAACGTGTTCTTCAATTCCGGAACAAGGTCTGGGATGGCTTTATCGACGTCCTGAAGCTTCACGTATTGTTTAAAGTCCTTGTGCAGTCGGATGTAGTTTTTGATCCATGCGAGACAGTGATGCAGAAAATAAATCATTTTTATTTGGGCTCCCTACTTTCAAGTGGACATATCATCGATCCCATATATGTATCGAGGGACGAGAATCTGCTGTGACATTTAATTTAAGAAAACCTTCAGTTGTACCAATCGTCTTAACGGTAAAAAATCTGTTCCATTTTTGTTACTTTAAATTGATGCCTTCTTAGACGATAAAATATACCGTTCCACCGAGATGAAAACAGGACTGTTCTGGAAAGCAAAACAATGAAATGACTATTCAAAACCATGACTCAATAACAACATTCTTGACACGTTATAATTGTTGAAATTATCTGTTATCTTAGAAAGGAAAATACACTTGATTTTCTTCCGACTGGTTGCGTTAATCGTTACTACAGTTCAGTTCATCAAGTTGACACCTGTGTACGTGTAAGCAAGAGTCCAAAAGGAGATGACAGATTTTCATCACTACTCTCGGCATAGATCAACAAATAAATATGACTAAATTTGAACAGTTGTTATAAACATACACAAAATGAAACCCCCTGAGGGTTGCCGGGGTATAGCAATAGGCCGTTCGCTTCGCTTTTTCCACCAGAGGGAGAACCACTGCTGTCCGTCGGTAGACCGGGATGTATAAATACTCGATCTCCCTTCCCACAGAAAGGCAACGTCCTTGAAACACTTGTCCCCCAAAAGGGGCGTCCTAGGTCGTTGGGATGTATAAATTAACATTCCGTCCGGAGGGAGACTTAAAATACGTCAATTTTTAAGGAAACCATGTTCTATGCATGTTAAAACCCACTGCAACAGCTCTTTATGAGTGGTCACTAGGCAGCATCTTTCTAGGCTAAATTCTAATACTAAACAGTGCGCAGATCCTTCCAGTTGCAGTCTAAATTTTCCACCCTATATGGCCGGCTATAAATTGATCTTTTGTTTGTTTACTTGTTCTCTTCCTAAATTAGCTGAAATATTGCCAACTAACCAGGAAATCGAATAAGCGATTTTTGCAGTGAATGTAATTCCGATGGACCTAATTAGGATAGGTTTGACTTAACAATAAAATATCTGAACAAAACAACTGAACATTGACACCAGAGGTAACTGTCAATTCCAAATTCCCAAAAACCTTTAAAAAAACGACCAGGAAATGTTGTACCTCTTAACAAAAAACATCGATCAACTA
Organism: Geukensia granosissima; assembly: GCA_032357055.1. Lineage (NCBI taxonomy): Eukaryota > Metazoa > Mollusca > Bivalvia > Mytilida > Mytilidae > Geukensia > Geukensia granosissima. The sequence continues at coordinate 15,145 of JAULBM010171697.1, forward strand.
CAAGAAATAACTCTTATAACAATTAAAAAAAATATGGTTAAGCTCGGTTCCACTCAAGCATGGACACGCACAAAATGTCCATTCTAGTACTTTGGAACAAGGGTTACAAGAACCTAAAATACGTTGCAGTACATGCTTCGTCCTAACTCTGCACCAAGATCCACCAGAAATAACGTCAATCCGCGACAACCATTGAAAAACCAAATAGCGGGGGAAAGTCTCATCAATCTGCGCGCATGTGTACTTACAAAACGTCTTTTTTGGTCTACGACACTTCCGATGACGTCACGACTAACACCATTACAGGCCCTCATTAAAAATATTAAGTGAAATGCGAGGCTTATATACTATGTTGTTACCCTGTGCTATAAAATTTACCCGGCCTTACGCCCCCTCCATTTATGATTTATTGTTTGTTATAATTCTCTTGTCCTAAATATTGCTGATTCTGATTGAACGGTAAAAAAAAACGTAACATCGAAAGCAAAGGTAAAATCATAAAAAGACAAAGTATCAAAAGATACTCAATAATCTGGCATTTATTTGGGTTTGTTTACTAACACAGTTCATCCGGAGTAACTCGGGTAAATGTGGCTTAAGTCACATGCGTTCACACTAGTTTTAAAATAAGTAAATGAGAAAACATTTCAAAGATTTGACAATGCAACATGATTTTAATCTTACCAAAATTATACATTTTAATGAGGAAGCGAAAGAAAACCGAAAGGCGAGACAAAATGGGAGAAGTCGACAGACAAGGCCATCTTTCAATCGTAACTATTCGGCCATTCTCGCTCACTCCAATAGCCTCGTACACATTAAGCGTAGGGATAGAACAATTTTTTTGAGAAAACGAGAATAACCGAATACTTACGATTGGTTAATTTTCAAAGAACATCATAATCAAAATGGCGGACGCCTTCGCTTCGCACATTGAAACAGTAATTGCATTTGTTTGGAAAAGCATTGAACAATGAAACATACCTTTTTAATGTTATTTTTGTACGAGTAAAGCGACAAGACGTCTGTCACAACCAATGATTCATTGATTTTGATAATTTTCCCAGGATATTTCTCTTTTTCACACTAAACAACAACCTATGCCCCAACTGTGAACTCTTCTATATTAAAATAAATTCATCATCAAATGTATGTTTATCCTAAATATCCATTTTCTGTGTATTATACTCTTCGTTTTTTCTTGTTTCTTAACTTCCATCACTAAAAGAATCTACTTCCATTCGCCACTGTTCTACATTTCCTCCAGACTGTAAATCATTTCGCGACATTTACACTATTTGCCCCAAAGTTATTACCCATTTTAATTTGGACTCCAAACAGTATATCAAACATGTCCCCGTGGGGCGGCCGGGGTATATAAATAGGCCGTTTGGTTTCTTCGCTTGCAGGTGCAACCCCTGCATAAGGGGCGTCCGTTGGTTGAGCGGGATGTATAGATACTCAATCATCCCGAGACTAACCGATGTTCAGCAATTGGTTGCTCGGTTGCTCGCCATGAGGTAGAACCACTCCTAAAGGAGCGTCCGTTGGTTGGGTGGGATGTATAAATTCTCAGCCCTTCTCGGACGGAAACGTTACCGCCGTGCGCCGTGTTGGGAAAATGCCATGTTCTCAGCACGTTAAAGATCCCATTGCTACAACTCGTAATGGGTGGTCCGTAGGTGACTATTTGCTTAGGCTAAATTTACCGCACTTTTCCAAACAGTCCCAATTTGGCATCGCGTGGCTATTAAATTAACAGGCCTAACCCCCTTCTTAACCCCTTTTATGATTATTGTTTGATAACTTGTTCTCGTCTTGAATATGAATGAAATATTTGCCACTGGACTTTTAACAACAATCAATCAATTAATGAGTTTTCTTTGCATTTTCTGGCAACTCTCAACCTCTAACGCTACATCATTGCCCCTAGCAACAGGTGATACTAGTACGAAGTGATTGGGCATCCAATGTTTTTCAACCATTTCTGACCTTGTACTGCTCCACGTTATTACATATGTATTTGAAGCTATAGGCAAGAATCTAGGAAGAACGAGTCTATTCAAATCCGCGCGCACATTAAGATTTTCACGTTTTGGATAACAAGGAAATATTTTCATATGACGATGACTTGTAAGTCCATACACCCGCCTCTTCTCCATTTTTACTATTCTCATTATTTCCCGTTGATAAATGCTCTTTATTAATTCATCATTTAACTTTATTCCAGGCATGACAAACTCAAAGTCCATTGCATAGATCACTAAGGTCGATCGCTAGTATTTTTCCGTTTAGGATACAACTTAAATTTAAAACGAAAAATTTGATAGTGTTTACACTTGCAAAGATTTTCTATGATTTTTGTATAGTTATTCTGTGTATATTATATGGATTCAATTGTAAATGTGCTGCAGTCTCTACCTTTTTCCTTATTCGTGTTGCTTGCAAACTGGATCTTCTTGAAACCGACATTTACATCAAACTGGATCTTCTTGAAACCGACATTTACATCTAGATGGAAATGTAGTTTTAATTTGATGAATCTGCATAGTATTTGATATTGCTTACATTTTTTGACTTCTTTTAAATCAGTTGTAAAACGTGTGACGGCGAATTCCGTCTTAATATAGAAATAGGAGATGTGGCATGATTGTCCATGAGACAGCCACCCACCAAGTGACCGTAGAATTTTAACTTCTACAGGTCC
>JAULBM010171807.1:0-17850 GCA_032357055.1 Geukensia granosissima
TTGCTAATTCACCCAAATTTCAACCTAAAGTTTAGCCTGTACACTAATACATAAAAGTGTCTTGGTATAAATTTAATCCTATTTCCATTTTTACATAGGTGTAAAATGAAAATTATTATTAGAAAAAATATATGGTGGCGCTTAACTTTTGTCGGACTGCATATAAACGGACATTAAGATCTTTTACGAGAGCAGTCAATGAGAACCTCAATAGAACAGACAGTAAATCGTTTTTGTAAGTTGCAGTACTAATACCTTAATTACAAATTTTCTCCCTTTTTGGCATTGTTATATTAAAAGAAGACCTGAAAACGGCTAATCTAATAAGAAAGCAGATGCAATAAAATACATATGACTGTATCTAACACATGTATACTCATTCCCTATTATACAATTTTACTTCCTTGACGGGGAAGTCCCTTCGGCTATGAAGGACCTATTATCGGTAATTCAAAAATAAGTTGACCTTTTCTCTGATTGACGATAACCCGGATTAGAGTTTAAAGATTCCACTACGGGTGTTGCGTACGAGACAGCGGATACTTACCCTTCTGGAGCATCTTATCCCACTCCTTTTTTATAAAGGAGTTCGTGGATTCCAAGCTTTTATTCTTTTTATTTTCGTTTTATCTTTTAGTTTGTTACAAATTTGTCCTGTCTCTTTGGACTATGCACTTTTGACCTCTAACATGTGTATTCTACACTGGACTTTAATAATTGTTATTGGTATAAACATTGACTATATGCAATAGTTTAATCAACACTAATTTCAGTCGATATTTTGTCACAACAGTGTTGTCATTCTTGATTGGTGGCAACAGTGTGTTGTCATTCTGCCCCGGGTTGTCTCAACAGTGTTGTCATTCTGGATAGGTCACAACAGTGTTGTCATCCTGGATAGGTCACAACAGTGTTGTCATCCTGAATAAGTCACAACAGTTTTGTCATTTGGAATTAATCACCAGTGTGTTGTAATTCTTGAACGGTTACAAAAGTGTAATTCTGGATTGGTCACAACAGTTTTGTCATTCTGGAGGTGCCACAAGAGTGTTGTCATTCTGGAGTGGTCACAACAGTGTTGTCATTTTGGAGTGGTCAGAACAGTGTTGTCATTCTGGAGTGGTCACAACAGTGTTGTCATTCTGGAGTGGTCACAACAGTGTTGTCATACTGGAGTGGTCACAACATTGTTGTCATTTTGGAGTTGTCACAACAGCGTTGTCATTCTGGAGTGGTCATTACAGTGTTGTCATTTTGAAGTGGTCATAACAGTGGTTCATTCTGGAGTGGTCACAACAGTGTTGTGATTCTGGAGTGGTCACAACGGTTTTCATTTCTGGAGTGGTCATAACAGTGTTGTCATACTGGAGTGGTCATAACAGTGTTGTCATTCTGGATTGGTCAGAACAGTGTTGTCATACTGGAGTGGTCACAAAAGTGTTGTCATTCTTGAGTGGTCATAACAGTTTTTCATGCTGGAGTGGTTACATCATTGTTATTATTCTTGAATTGTCATTCCAGTGCTGTCATTCAGAAATTGTCAAAAAATTATCGCCATTCAAAAATGACCGCACCTGTGTTGTCATTTTCGAATGGTCATTTTAGAGTGGTCTCACCACTGTGGTCAATAAGTACAATTAGAAGGGGTTGTGCATTTACTATAAAATTGACATTTAGAAATCCGATATGTTTTTGTTAATTAGTGAAGTGTCAAGAATATATATCTAGAATAAAAGACATTTTTCAAAATATTTTTGAATATTGTTAACAAATCGTCATTGCATCCAATTTGTCATTACTGTATCTAACTTTCTAATGATTTACATTGATGCAAACTGAAAAAGAAGTACGAAACATTTTGGGCATCATCGTTATTTAAACGGGTGGTTCTTATTCCTGCAAGTATCAATCGCTTGTCAGATTTTTATGTGAGCTTATACATAATATATAATCAATAGAATAAAACTACACATGAAAAAGTACCCTACAAACAGTGTGAACAGGATCATTGTGTGCAAAAGTATCATGATAAATTAAATGGCGAGGAAAAGAACAAACAACTTTTCAGTATATAAATAAAAACAAATAGTTTAAGAATATAATTTGGTATGATTGTCTTTTAGACACCCGAATTTACAAATTGGCAACAATAAAACATAAAAAACCGAAACCTTTTACAGGTTCCAGGCTAAAAACAGGCACATAAAGTATGTGGCTGGGTTGAGCATGTTCTTGAGAGCTCAATTTCCTACCAAACCTGGAAAGTGATGTGACAAAAAAAGACATAAAACAAACATTGAAACCCAATTGTATTACATTTAACTGTTGGAAGTCGTTACATACTAAGCAGACAATTAGCAATACAATACGAGATAACATGTTGTACCGATCTCGGAAAAAAACTTTTTGTTTCTGAAAGTGTGTCCAAAATCTAAACACAATAGATAATATAATTGGGTTCTTTTTACTTTTAAGTTTCGGCATCTATGAAAACACGTCAAACCAGATTTAATGTAGAAATGTTATTATTAGGCACAGAAAACAAGGCATTTTGCAAATTTGCCAAATTAAAAAGTATCGATAGCATATAGGACAAAAATCTAACAAAATAGCAATTAAAATTGGTTTTGATGCAATGTAGCAAATCGAGCAGAGCAGAGGTTGATTCCAAATAATACAAAATAACATATGTGGATAAGTTTATTCAAGTAACTGATAATTCGTGATTTGTTGTGTTTAGATTTAAGGGCCTTGTATACAGTACAACTTTATTTTATATAAATGTTTGGGTGTGATATTCTGCTGATGGACCACAGTTCTCATCGGGTCATCAGTCGTCAGGCTTGTATATCATTTATGTATGTGTTTAAATGCTGCGAGTGAGAAGTTACTTATTGAAATAACATTTATCGTATTTATTCAACAAACCTGTGTTTTCAAATCACTTGGTCGATGACACTGCTGGTGGACCAGAGATCCATAAAGATATTCACCGACATAGTTGTAAGTCCAGTGTAGAACACCCATGCGAGAAATCAAAAAGATAAAACGAAAACAAAAGGAACAATTCTTGGAATCCATGAATTCCTTTACAAAACAGGAGTGGGATCAGGTGCCCATGAAGGGCAAGCGTCCCCAGTCTTGCGCGAAAAACTTGTCTGATATGAAAGAGAAATTTGCTGCATGTTTGTTATTCTATAACGCTTAAAATACGGAAAGACGTAGAAACGTATTTCACCGAGTCGTTGTCCATTCCCTGAATTTCTTCCTATTTTAATTTGTTTAGATATGAATACGTCTTTTTATATGTTTGGAACATGGACTTCAGTTGTTTGGTCCAAATGCTACTGATAAGAGGTTACTCTTTGAATGAATACGTCTTTTTATATTTTGGAACTGGGACTTCAATTGTTTGGTTCAAATGCTACTGATGAAAAATCAAAATTCACCATGTCTTTTCAACACTGGTAAACCTTTAATATGGTAACTGAATTCTTGACTTTATAATTTGTTTGTGAAAACAAAGATTGCTTTCCCTAAAACTTAAACATCACTTCATACAGGGGCAAAAACTAAAAAGTTTAGAAATAAATAAACCGTATGAAGGAGCAAAAAGGACTTCACGGTCAGCAGGTCAAACAACGTTTAGTGCACCTTTTGTGTTGTTCATACTATTTAAATAAAAACCATTTGTACAACGAATAAAAAATGAATTTCTTACAGGAACGTTATCAATAAAAATTATGGAAATTCAATTTTACTTTGATTGTTTATTTTCTAGGCAATTGAAACATGTTTTCCCATTATATGTTATTGAAGTATGAATACGTTTATTGAATATTTAATTTCGCTGCAGGAAATATGAATAATATCATAAACATTTCATTTCACCGAAGGAAACGTGTGATATTTATCTTGAATTCTTCATTTCCCTACCGAAAATGTGATGCTATCTTCACAAGGCCTACAATTAGGTTTGAATTCCAACTCACGGTGAAATCTCTAAATCGCCTCAAATATACGTAAAATAATACTGTTCTTAGTTGAATAATATCAAAATACAGTTTACCAATGTTGTACAAAATATGGGAAATTTGATTCTGCTGGACAAGTGCTTCAATGAGTAATCTCACATCAGCAGCATTGAAGTCAAAGCATACCAAATATTCTAAAAAGAAGTACCCATGTCCAAAACAAACCGAAACAAACTGCCAAGTCCAACGAATGTGCTATATTCAATGCAAGGAATGAAGGCTCCAACGTTATTTTAGAGTTTTAGAATTTAAAAAGAATTCGAAGATATCAAAGCTGCAGATAGAAATCATTACGTAAGAAGACAGATCATGTCTAACAAAATGAAACGAAAGACAAACAAAGTACACACATCAGTACACTGTACACCAAATTAGTAACGGAAATTATGTAACACAATATATATGGATAAACTTCATGTTAGATAAGTTTGACGATTTGGCTGGTGAATACCTTTGGTAAAATTTGGTTTACCAGCTGTGGCATCAATTATTAAACGTAATACATGATACAACAAACGTATGGACCTCAAAAGAGTTCTCGCAGTTGCTATCTGCTAGTTCAAAAGCTAAAAGCAAACAATCAGGAAACCAAGTTTTCATAAACAACGGTATCAATAAAAATGTCAAATCGGGTAAAAAGTATTTAAATAGCATTGTGCAAATGCAAATTAAAAAATATATAGACTGGAAGTAGAAAATGTTATACCAAGTATAAACTGTATAGTTCAGTATTAGAAGAAGAAAGTCAATATTGGTACCAATAAAGGCCCTATAAAAAGATTTAATAATAATGTTGTGACGATATCCTTTACGGATTATTAACTTAAGATGAATTTTAAGATCAGGTTTTGGCCCCTATCTGTAGTGAGAAATCGCGGTCTGTAGGTTTGACCACAGCCTGCAACGGTTTTTGCATATTTTAGTTCAAATTTTTGGGCTAGCTTCCTTTTTTTGTGGTTTTTTTGGTGTCTTTTTTTATTCTGCAAATGCTCTTATCTCAAATGAGTGAACAAGGAAATCATCCAGGAAACAAAAACAATTGGTGCCATTTAGATTGCAAATCGTGTGCTGAAAGATCCATACACCAAACCCGACAAACATGATGTCAATAAGGACGTGAAACATTTTTATGATATCGTCCTTTACTCCAGCTTTAGTTTTCAGTGTAGTGTTTTGTGGTCTATGTTTGTCTTTCGTTTTGTTGGCCACTGTCTTGTCTGTTTTCTCACTTAACGATTTCTGTCTGTGTCCCTTGGATATCTTCGAATTTCTCTTGCTATATGTAATCTTAGAAAGCTTAAAGAATACAATAAAACAAAATAATTTAATAACTGCTATATATTGTTCCTGACATGATCAATTCATACAATATTACCAAAAGAGAAATCAAGAGGCTTCGGAAAAAGTTTTACATTCAAGAGATTATTAAAGAGATCATTTGTGAATTATGTTGTCGCCTTTTTCAGTTTATCTGCATATTCGTTCAAATTTGCTGGTGTTGAAATGGGATTCCAAGGAAAAGCAGCATATTTTGTGGCTCCTCCAGCCTTCAAGGCATCATATACGATAGAGCAGCAGTTTGAACTAAGAATATGATATTTGCTTTTGTCTCGGAACTGGTCCCACCAAGCTTTGATAGCTGCCTCGTCTAGTTTACCTGCTGGTATTTCATACATTTTATCAGCAGATTTTCCTTCCCATTCTACGTCTTCGCTATATGAACTTGCTGGTCCAGCTTCAACTGATGTCTGCAATACACATTTACTTTAAATTATATAAATCGACAAATGTATATATATTTTCCCTAATTTAAAATTTAAAAAAAAATCAATCACTTTAAAATGTTTTACAATGTAGAATTTTTTTAAAGCATCATATAAGAGAAAGCAAAAGAAAACCGGATGGCCAGTCAAAAGGGGGAAAGTCGAGAGACATGGCAATCTCAAGAACACGAACACGAACATGACGGAACATAAAATTTATTCATACAAAACTAACATCACAAAACTATGAACAATTCAGCCCACCAAAAACTGGGGGGAGGGGTTGTTGAACTCAGGTGTTCCGATTGTTATCGTCTACTATACAACAAGCTAGTTTAAAGAAAGTCATAAATCGGAACATGCCAAGGCATTCTAATGACAACGAAATATAGTTGCATGTTAGACAATAGATCAGTTAATTTTCTTCTGCTACTTGAGCAAAATTCATTATTTGTCCGTGGTACACTAAGGCGAGGTTCACACTAGGCTTAACTTAATCCAGAATAAACTTAAGCCAGTATACACGAAACCTGTTGCGTTCACACTAACGTTTGGGTTGTGGCTTAACTTAATCCGGATTAAAATTGAAACGTAGAAATTAATAGACCCAAAGTAAAGTTACAAATTATGATGTCAGATTTAATCCATATTTTGCGTTCACACTACAGTGAAATCCGGATTAACTTGATCCGAATTACCTTTATTAAGATTAAGTTAATCTGGATTTAATCAAAACTAGTGTGAACGCGATGTGACTTAATCCACATTTACCTGAGTTAATCCGGATTAACTTTTGTAGTGTGAACAGGCCCTTAAAGTCTTTAAAAATAAAATTATAAAGAGTAGTAGTTAATAAAATATTTGAACTAGAAAATTAAAGTCTTACTTTGATACAGTTAAAGAAGTTAGTTTTTTTTCTAAATGGAAAATAAACATATACAAACCCAGTTTTGTTTTGAAGTTTTCTGTTTGTCCTCCTTTGGCCACCAACTAATATGAGTGCCATCACTTAAAGTCATTGAACCATGACCAACATTTCCATTACCAGCCATCCATATGTATATTTTGACACCCATCAGTTTTCAATCGTACTTGGTCTAAATTTCAGATGAACACATTTATTTAATATAGAATGCAATTTTTCAAAACTAACACCGCTTATTATAAATGCAAGACCAATGAATTTGTGTTAAATGAAGGAACAAAAAAAAGTTGAAAAGTTAAAGCCAGTGCATTCATAAATGACATAATATAAATGAATATACTTTGATTTAAATGGTAAGTTTATATCTTCAGATGATGACATTCATTTATAACGTAAACAAACGCAAACACATTATAGTATGAGCAAGTTGAACTGTCGCACAACTTTCAACCTTATATATTGCAAAAAACAGGAACATACTGACTGATGCAAAAAAGAGAAAATAACCCAACATTTTTTATCAATTCGCATCTCTCAAATGATGATAGAATGGTAAAATATTAAACGTCACACAGACGCTTTTTTACTGGAAATTTGAATGATACTACTAATTTACAATTAAGACAGATAAGAAAATTAAATAATAATGATAATAATAATTACTCACAAGTTTCCTTGTAATACTGAAACAGGAAATAAATGGGTGAACATTATATATAGAGGAAAGTCATTTTCCGGTGTTCAAATTTATTTTTATTGTTTAGTAATTGCTACCTAGAAACTGCAAGGGGACAACAATGTTTGAATTTTTCTATTTCAGTGAAAATAAATCAACTAGCCTTTTTCACAGATAGTTTTAAAATTGCTTGTGCTTATCAATTTTCATTTTATCTTAACCGGAATTCCAATACTTTGACGACTTTCCAACCAACGAAATGGTCATACAGTACATCAAAACGGTATTGGTATGTTGTGATACATCTACTAGAATAATAAAACATTTATATGTAAGGATGTTTATTAACTCATCAATTATCGTTTGTAGTCGTTCATAAGCTTTTTGTTCTTAAACCATTACGCCAATTATTATCATTGGCAGAAATGTTGACTAGAATACGAAAACTGTAATTTTCCCTGCCTATGCTAAATTTTGAATTTTGGTCGGAAATGCTTGTCATCAGCTGCGTTTGTCTACGTTACATAAAAACAAACACAGATTTACGTTTTAATCAAAACGTTACATAGATCTCTTAAATAATAAAAATAACATATAGTTAATGTGATAATCAAATAAAAATCTTGATGATAATTACTCGCAATTACCAATAAGTTAGCAAGTTTTCAGTAAAATTTAAACTGAGAATAGACGCAAGAACATTATATATAAATATAATTAAAAATGATTTCCGGAGTCATATTTATTTGAATTGCTGTGTAATGGATCCATAGAAATTGTATAATTGTAAAAGAAAATGGAGCAACGTTTAATATCCACATTTTAATAAAATACAGATCGACACAAATTAAATGTGACACAAATATATGTCTTAGTCAACTTTTCGTCTTCCCCGGTATAAGTCATTTGAAAATAAAAATTCTCGTCGAGGAAATTTTATTGTGCAAACTATATTAAGGATACTACAGATAAAGAAAGATATGTTTCATACCTAGACTTACTCCTAGAAATTGACAGTAAGGGAGGGTTAAGAACAAAATTTTACAAGAGAGATGACTAATTTTCCATTGTAAACGTTCCTATCAGGATATTATTGATAGACGGTTACTACTGAACGAAATGTTTCTCAATATATAATGTAATCACTCTGGAAATTTGTTGGTTGCCATCATGATTCGGTTGACCGGTACAAAATATCCATTTCACAAATGGCATTTGATATCTTCCCACTAGTGACAACAAATCTGTTCCTATACCGGTTGTGACCAACATCCATTGCGACTTTTACAGACTTAACACGCCGGGTGCCTTTGTGGAGCTGTAGTTGCTTACATTTCCTGAGCACTTAATTCACCATAGTTTTTGTAGGTTCGTGTTACTCTAGCTTAGTTTTCAGTGTTGTGTTGCGCGTTGGTCACTGTATGGGTCTGTGTTGTGCGTACTTTGTTTGTCTGTCGTTTTTTATTGGTCACTGTGTAGTCTGTCTTCTGATATAACGATTTCTATCTGCCTTTGATATCTTCGGATACCTTTTTAAAAAAAAACCCTATCCCCTAAAACTGAAATAATTGATCTTTTCTTGTGTTGTTTATTCTTCATTTGCTTTTGTCGATTCTTTTTGGGGTTTTCAATTCATTGCCTGTTTTCAAGCCATTCGTTTTAAGGGGTAATAGAGGTAAAAACTGAGACGTGTTTCAAAAGTTTAGGTGATTAATACATAGTTTTAACTTTTTAGTTTGGAAAAGAAAAGGAAATGATCTTCTGGTTTCACTTAACGCTGAATAGATGATGTGCTTCCATCGAATAAATCTAAATTTGGTGTCTCTGACCGGCGCATCTATTACATTTAATTTGAAAACAAGAATATTACAGAAACCGAAAGATCTGCTTTATATCAATCTAGAAATTGACAATAAGGGCGGTTTAAAAACAAAACTTTGTGAGATGACTTTGATTTTTCTACCATTCTCAACTGTCTGTTTATGTGTTACAACATTACCGCCACAGATACTCCTCAATTTCAACTAAATGTACGACAGTTCTACCATGTCTACCAGTTCAAAAGAGTTTACATTCGGAATTTGCTGTTGGTTTAGCATACTCTAATCGGTTTGTGTGCTTGTATTGATGCGGAAGGTCGTTGATTTTTTACCTTGTTAGATCAAACAAAGATAGTCAGATTGGTATTAGTTGTTGCTCCGCCAATTCTTTTAGTTTAACTTTTCGCAGTGCGTACAGAAAGTGAAATTTTGCTTATTAATTTAACTTTCGCAGAAGATGAAGATAATAAATGTTATATCAGAGAAGTCTTACAACTGGACTGGTGAAGCTAATGATAGCCTCTTGGGCCTCTGGTCCACCAGCATAGGCATCGACATAATGGTTTTAAAAATACAAATTTATCCTTGTTGTGTAAATATGGTATTTTTTCAGTGTCGTTACGTATTCCACAGTGTAACCTCTGATTATAAGAACAAAGACAAATGTAACTGTCTTTGTAGTGTGTATGTCTTCAAGAGTTGAACTAGTTTGTAAATATAAAAATAGGAGATATTGCAAGATTGTCCATGAGACACATATCCGCCAAAATAGTCAAGTTAAAACTTCTACATGTCACATTACGACCTTCAATAAAGAACCAGAGTCCATTCCATAACGATGGCTGTAAAAGGCTTCGAAGTACAAAATGTAAATCCTTTCATAAAACCTAATCTATTAAAAAATGGTGAACAAATAACAATAAATGACTAATTAAACAAGACAACCACTGGACTACAGGTTACTTGTTGGGGCAGACACATTTAGAATGTGGCGGGGTTAAACCGGTTGGTGAGCGCTCAATACTCCCCTTAACCTTGGTGTGAAAAACAGCAATGAAAACAAACTATAAAATCGGCTGAAATGTTTTTGAGACTGAAACTGAAAACCAACAACAAATACAAATAAAACTAATACATGATACAAAAAAGTATCGACCTCGGAAGAGTACTCGTAGTTGCTGTCTGGTAGTTCAAAACCCAACAAGCAACCGTTCAGGAAACCAAGTTTTCCTTTACTAAGTATCAATAAAAACAATTGGATTTAGTGTTAAAATATCATCAGAAGTCAAAGAAAACATGGGTAAATACCTATATAAAATATATAGGCAGGAAGTATAAAATGTTATAACAATATAAACTGTTTAGTTCCGTATTAAGCTTTTAACAAGAAAGTTTATATTGGTACAAAAACAAGTCTGGACACAAAAATGACACTATAAATGTATTGACACAATAATTTTCTAATCCAAATATTCAGCAAATAATACCACCAAGACATTTCAACCATGAAAATGAGGTCAAGGACATAAGATACATGGCAGACTTTCATGTACTCCTAACAACCAATAAGCACACACAATACTGTTGACCTACCACATACAGTTACTGAGAATCAGACTTAGGCATAAAAACTTGACCCTAGTGAATGGACCGTGACAAAGAAGTCACTGAAATTAGATATGTAGCAGAATGTCATTTACTCCTATTATCAATAAACGCACCAAATATTGTCGATCTATCACTTATAGTAAGTGAGAAATAGACCAAAGCATGAAAACTCGACCCTAGTCAATGGACCGTGAAATTGAGGTCAAGGACAAAAGACATGTAGCAGACTGACATGTACTCCTAATAATCAATAAGCACACCTAATATTGTTGATCTATCACCTATAGTTAGTGAGAAATAGACCAAAGCATGAATCTTGACCTTAGTCAATCGACCGTGAAATTGAGGTCAAGGACAAAAGACAATTGGCAGACTGACATGAAATCCTAATAATTAATAAGCACACCAAATATTGTTGACCTACCCCTTATAGTAAATGAGAAATTGACCTAAGCATGAAAACATGACCCTTGTCAATAGACCGAGAAAATGAGGTCAAGGGTAAAAGACATGTAGCAGACTGATATGTACTCCTAATAATCAATAAGTACACCCAATATTGTTGACATATCACTTATAGTAAATGAGAAATTGACCTAAGCATGAAAACTTGACCCTAGTCAATGGACCGTGAAAATGAAGCCAAGGACAGAAGACATCTGGCAGACTGACATGTACTCCTAATAATGTATGAGCGTACCCAATTTTGCTGACCTTTCATATATAGTTACTGAGAAGCTGACCAAAGCATGAAAACTTGATGCTGGAGATTTACGAGTCGCTGAACCATGTAAAGTAGGTCAAGGACCAATGTCATGTGATTGGTCGATAATTTCATATCACGAACTATAAAATCACAGTAACTTTGGTCATTATATCATTAATACTTTCAGAGATATAGAGCTTTTAAAAAAAACTAACGCCGCCGCCGTCGCACCTCGCTTTCGCAGGCAAAAACCACATTTAAAGATTTAATAATAATGTTTACGGATAAGTTTATTAAAATAAATTTTAAGACCATGTGGATTTATTTAAAATTCCAAGCTTTATTTACCATGTTTTCGTTAAAAGTAGGATTTATATTAATGAAATAATTTGGTAAATATTTTAATCAATTTGTGGTAACGAAATCATTGACTTAATGATCTGTCAGTTATACAGAGATTGCGTTCATTAAAATTTGAAACGTTGCTACAAACATTGGCATAACGAACAAGCTAAGAAATTCCTGTGTGCACAAATTGTGCTCCTTTAATAGCAGATATTAAAATTTGAAACGTTGCTACAAACATTGGCATAACGAACAAGCTAAGAAATATATAAACCGTATGAAGAAGTTAAAGGAACGTCCCCGTCCAGGAAGGAAAATTTAAAAATTGGGAATGAGAAGTCGTCCCTCTTGTTGTTAATTTTGGTGTTATTTACCCTGAGAAATATACACATCTTTGTCCAGAAATTGGCACTTGAGGCTATTTCTATTGGTTTTATTCAAGGTTTATTCCGTTGTATAAATAGCTGTAGTGTATGTCTAGAAATCAAAATTATTAACGGAAAAGATATCATCAAGGTAGCATTAGGTATTGTTAAATTTGTCTATCAAATATGATCTTGAATTATACTCATTGCAGTAAAGAAATAAATCTGCTATTAAAGGAGCACAATTTGTGCACATAGGAATTTCTACGATCTGTGTATAAATTTTATTACCGAAACGAATAAAAATGTTATCAAAACATTAATAAACAGAATCAATCATCTCCTAACAAGTCCAGTAAGTATATCTTTTAAATCTTTTTCGTCACAGCAAAATGATCTTTCTCTACTACAGAAAATGTACTTATGATTTGTTTTATCGGAACATCATTCAACCAAATATGATAATTTCTATTAATGTGGAAGTGTAGTATAAAGAGCGGAGAAATCATAAGTATCAACAGTTTCAAAAGGTTTTTCGAAAGCCTTTAATTTATCAAAAACTTCCACTGATTTTTTACAATCCAAAAATAGTTTATACCATTATGTTAGTAAGCTTTATTACGGTAATTCATTTCATTTCGGGGCCTTCTATAGTTGGTCTTACGGTGAGAACATTTTTCATTGTTGAAGGCCTCAAAGTAACGTGAAGATATTGGAATGTTTTTAATTTTAACTTTTTGATGGCTGTCCCGTATTATATTACATTTCCTATATTAAAGTCTTTTTACTTTATTGAAAAAAGGAATCTAAAATGTACATAAAATGATAGATTTGCTTTATACCTTGACTTTCTTGAATATCTAGAAATTGACTTTTAAGACCGGGTGACATGTAAAGCTTTACCACAACGTTAACATTTCCTGTACATGTTGGTTAGAAGGTTTTGTTGTAAAGGATTTCTGTTTTACATAAAACTACTTAACCAAAGAATTCCAGTGGAAAGATTAAAGTTCGAATACAAAGAGACATAAAGAAATTGATAGGTAACTGAACAGACAAGTTCATGGCCAAGAGAACAGGAACGGAAGGCAACCAACAATACAATCAACTCTCACGGTTGTCCTAATGATGGGAATCGACAAGAAAATGACGACGAATATGTGCCATTGTTATTATGCCTTTTTCTTTTTTATATACTGTTTGCAATTAAATCGCATATAATTAAGGTTCAGGTAAAATCACACGTCATTTCAATCCCATATACATTGAAATATCATTTCAAATGTGTGCAGCTTTAATGCATGTTATCACGTGCTACCCGATGATTTTAAAAACAAACACTAACTTAATTTGCTTGTTTTAAAACAGACAAAAATGCCTGATTCTTTCTTAGATTTTAAAACATCATGGTAAACCTTTAATTTGCCGAATTATTTTGAAACACACAATTCAAACTTCACCATAATTGACATATTATAAGCGATAATTGAATATTGTCCAATTTAATTCTGTAAGGAAAGAGTGCTTTCAATAGGTGAAAGTTTCCAAAGGTTTAGATAGTGAATTGGGGTAAGGAAATCAAAGAAAGAATCGGGTTTCTGTAGAGTGCAAAAACAAACAAATTAAGCAACCAGTTGCATGTGAAATGGCACGATGCTGTTAGTACGATAAAATGATTAAAGATATGTGCTTTAGTTATGACTGTAGTCATCTGAAAGGGAAGTGTCAAAAGTAGCCAAATATGGCAAATATGAACTTTAACCACAAGTTTTGAATGGAGTAACATGACATTAGTGAAGTAGGCTCTTGTAAACCATGAAAGGCGCAAGTCCTCGACCCCTTTTTTTATGGCTTTAGTATCGTAATGTTTAGTTTTCTATCATGCGTTTAACGTATTTTTTGTTCTTATCTTTTTCATTGTTTTGTTTGCCTTTTGCTTTGTGACTTCGAACACTTTGTATGTACTGAACTGAAGGCATTATGAATAATAATTCCATTTCCCTCGTTGGCACAAAATCTGATATATCTGAATTATTCTAATTCTAATTCCGACACTGAACTTAATTTTCGCAACCTGAAGCAAACCGCAAATATTGCTAAAATAAGAATACCACAAAATATCTCTTAATCAAGTTAAAGAACAAACAAAAGCCAAAAAAATTATATGAAAAATAAAAAAAACATAGTCCAAGAAAATAGATGGCATCAGTCGAGAACAATTTAAACAGGATGTAGTACGTAGCAGTAATGGGAAAAAAGTTGTTTGCATCAGAAAATCAATAAAGCACTTATCTATAATGAGTGCGAACATCATTTTAATAACAGAATTGAAAAATTACAATTTTGATGACTATATCGTTAGATATCGAACATAATTTTTGTTATGTAAATTAACTGTTGTAACCCCCGGTATTGTCTCGTTCATAGTTTCTTTCATGTCTTTTTTCTGCATAGAGCATACTCGAAATTTTGTTTGATTTGACAAATAAGGACATGATATAGTTAAAAACAAATAGAGAAAATTTTTATTGCTTTTCTGTAAGAAAAGCTTTGTATTGGTAGTCTGGAAAGAGCTAAGAAATAATTTCATTACAAAACGATAAAGTTTGCTGTGTATTATTAAGTTATGCAGTTGCCATCATGACACAACGATAAAAAATGCCACGTTAGCTGAAATATGTGCTTATGTGCAAATATTGTTGACATATTAAATTCACTATGGACATAAGTTTAATGATCTATAAACAAAGGATCCTAAGTATTTAGAATGAAGTGATTTTCATTTCGATCTATCATGCATTCTTGTTGAACAAAGAGCTGGACTATAGACGATTTTGTGCAGAGGGATGAGCTGAGATTAAACCCAGCCATATACTTTCCTAGGTGAGATAAGTGAGGCCCAGAATTGAAATAACCAATACTTTACAATGCGCTAAAAAATAAAAAATTTACTGCATTTTAAACTGTGAAAAAGTTGAATTAGTTATAGGCAAATAAACTGTCACATCACGCAAACTACTAAGCAACAAGAGCAATACCCTTCCGGGCTATCTGAAATAATCCCCGTTTTTTCGGTAGGGTCCGCATTGTTCATAATTTTATGCTTGTTTTTAGTTGTATATGTATATTATGTCTCATTCTCACAATTTAGGGGTCCTGTGTCCACACTTGTCCCACGGACAAGTGTGGACACAGGACCCCTGACATTGTGAGGATGAACTTAGTTTAGCATAAGACTCTCTGGAAGTTCACTTAAAATTCTCGTTGTTTGAAATTCATGGCTATCTGGAACCAAGCTTTCCCTTTTAAAATTATGTATGCGGCATTTCCACCGTAAACCGACGAACTTACCGCGGATTTTATAGAAAATTCAATTAATTTCAATGATACACACGCTTTTGATCTGCTTGATCAATCGGATTCAAACTTTGTTGGAATTGTCCTAAGTTTGTCATTTTCAAAATTGCAACCGACATAACCGTTGTCGCAACCGAACTAAGATTAACGGCACCATGGGAATTTCGTTGAAAAAACAAAATTGTCTAACAAATTAAAACCATTATTTCCCCTTCAAAATTCTTTTCTGCATCGCCAATCGCCATGCAGCCATGATGGTTGCCTTGACCGAAATTAGAAAAAAGACATAGTGCACAATTGAAAGATTCAATTGTTCTGAAATTTTCCATTGGTTCCATAATTATTCTATTAATATTAGTAATTATCAGAAATGTAAACCATATTCCAAAGATATTATTGTTCTGAATCCATGCACGTCTAACTTTTTTATATTAAAAAGTTCTTCTATCAATATCTTCATTTCCCGGAGCGACATTTCTGCTAAGCAGTTCTATCTGAAATATCTCGATCTTTTACCTTTTTAATGTGTGTCTGCTATTTCCACTAATAAACAGTTCTCTGCATTCTCTTCTCTTTCCGAAGTTAATATCTGCATATAACCAACCAATTTAACCTTATATATGTTTTGCCTTTCATGCTATTTCTTAGTTTAGTTTAAACATATTTTATTTGCACAAAAATATTATAGCAAAGATGATACGCCACATGCTAGTCAAACTTTGATCGTCTCCTTCTAATTTCTCTGTCTTCTCTACTTTATACTGCTCATCATTTTTAATAAGACACCATTTTGTTTGTCATCGTTTTCTCTTTATTGTTTCTCCGTGAGCTAGGTAGACCTACCGTATTCCCCTTGGTCACAACAACATAGGATTTTTTATGTTCCCATACAGTTCGACTGATTGACCTTAATGACATATTCATATGGCATTCGCCACATTAAATTTGTTATGTTATTCCATGGAAGAAGAAAGATAATAAAGTTAAACAGTGGTTTGACCAAAGTATCATAGTTTCGTTTGACCAAAGTATCATAGTTTCGAGGAATAATTTGGTGAATATTTGTTTCATAGATCAATTTACCATTATCTTATAGACTATGTATTGTATTGTTGCCCAGTTTTCCTCTGTTTTAGTGACTTTTGCCCCTCAAAATCGTCTATTTGGACTACCGCTGGACTATTTCTATGCGCATTCGTGGACCTACATAGACTTTTTAAGCCCTGAAAGAAACTTCATCACCGATGATTCCAAAATCAGATAATGATGCTTAATCTTACCTTCTGAGCACAAGTATACACTTGATCATAAATATGGAATATTGAATTTTTAAAAGTCAAAAATTCAATTTTAGAGACTTGCATGCAAAACTATGAGCCACAATGCCAAAAATATTTACGCAAATCTCATTATTTTACTTTTATTAGTTAGTTAAATCTACTAGAACTCAGTTTTACAATTCAATGGTATAAATTAGATAATTATGTTGCATTAAAATGACCCAAAAGCATTTTGGAAAAACATTAGATAAGCTCAAAGGCACTTTGCAAAATTCAAATCCTATAAATATATCCAAATGGCACGAATATATGTCCGAATTATATAGTGATGATGATTTTCCTAGTATTGAAGATATACAACTTCTACTTGAAAACACTAAAGATAATGGACCTTTAGACTTGCCTTTCACTTGACAAGAAGTCAGAAAGGCAGTTTTAAAACTAGAAAACAATAAACAACTTGGTATTGATCTTATACCTAATGAATTTATTAAATTTGGTCTAAATCAGTTGATTCTACCAATTGTGAATGTATTCAATAAAATACTCAGTAAGGGTATATTTCCTTCAGTTTGGAACATCTCTTGCACAACATTCATTCACAAAAATGGGGATGAATAAACAAATAAACAAATATATTTATTGTGAATCAAGACGCCCAGGAATGAGCTGATCGATAAATCAATACAAAATTTAGATACAATGATTTGGCTGATATGGGATGTGAACAATTGCGATAACTATAGATGCCTTAGTCTAACAAGTTGTTTTGGCAAGCTTTTTACATTTTTAATGCAAATAAGACTGCATAATAATATGGAATATAATTTTCTTTATAACAATTTCAAGCCGGTTTCAGACCAGATTACCGCACTACAGATCGCATCTTCGCAGTTAAAACTATATTGAATAAATATTTATATAAAAATAAGAAACAAGTGTTTGCATGCTTTGTGGATTTCTCCAAGGCT
>JAULBM010171918.1:0-17845 GCA_032357055.1 Geukensia granosissima
ATATGAACTGTCACTGTTTTTGTAGGGTTCTTTTAAACCAGTTTTAGTTTTCAGTGTAGTGTTGTGTGTTCTATGTTTTTCTTTCGTTTTATTTTGTTGGTCATTGTCTTTTCTGTCTTCCAACTTAACGATTTCTGTCAGCCCCTTTGATGTCTTCGAAATCTTTTCAATTCTATATTTGTCAAATATGATATGATTGCATGTTAAATGTGCAGCATGAAGAAGCTGCATATGGTACATGTTCATATATTTCAACAAAATATACAACGGAGTCGGCCGTTCATACTGTATTGTTTTTGTATAAGATTTGCTATAGAAGGCGATCATTTTTTGTTATTATTTTTTTTACATAAAAACAATAAACTGCCATGATTAGATGTTAATCAAGATTCATTTAGATGTTATTAATAACAGGAAGAGGATCAATATGTCCAGACTAACCTTATTAAAGTGCATAACCTTATTTAAGAATCTTTAGCAAAACGTTTTTAATACCATAGTGATGTCGCTGCATGAGAGATAAAAACGTCTTATTTTGTTCCGAAAAAATGATGGGGTCTAGAAATAAATGAATATATGTGCTCTGAATGGTTTTATTATTTAAAACGTTTTGAGAACTCAAAGAAACATAATTGTTTCTTTCAATGTTAAATTCTAAGTCCCTTATTAACATTCTGCTTGATACAAGAAGAAGAAGATAAAAGGTGTTTCTCAAAACACTAGAAATTATATTGTTGTGCTCAGTAATATTTAATAGCATCGTAATGTTTCCTTTTCAGCAATACTTCCAGCAGTTGCAATCGTCATTATGCTAGGTATAGCTGCCATCGGCTATATATTATATCGGTAAATAGCATTCACATTTTTTGCATACTAAAATGACTAGAAAATCTCATTCTTAAGCGTTATATTTGTGAAGATATAAGTTTACCAATGGTGAACAAAACGGTTCATTTTATTATGCTATATACATATTTAAGTAGAAACCTTTCTGCAGTAGGATTAGCAACAAAATGAAGGAATATCGAAAAAATAAACGAAACAAACAGAAGTACTGATATCAAAACAAAAACCAAAAAGCAATAACAGCCGCACAAGAAGCCTTCTCAGTTCTTTCAGGAGTGAAAGAATTTCATACTCTTAACTTTCTCAAAAATTTGTACCTGGTTAGCAAATATAAAATTTCTATGTCTAAACTTTTAATTTGAAACTTTAGATTCTTTTTTTTCAAATGTATGATCGGACTCTCTGTACTCTAATGTAATTAAGAGCAATTAGATAAAACTTCAAAAAGCTGCTGTCACAGAAATATCAGTTGTCTGCATATTTGTTTCGTGTTTATGTGTCTGTCTTGTTCTTATTCAGTCAAATCGTAATAAGAAATTAAAAACAGAATATTTCCTCTGATAACCCGGATAATTCAGGCCTTCTCCGTATCCGATTCTCTCCTTCTTTCTGAATTCTCTTTGCTTATTGGACGCGTCAACCCCCACCCAGCAGGTGGGGACCAATCTTCTTTTTTGTTTTTGGCGACTGCGCAAATATGATTTCCTGTGTAAGCAAAAAACAAAATAAATATGGCGGACGCCTCCGCTTCGTAAATTTAAACAGTAAATGCAGGTGTTTTAAAAAGCGTTGAATATAAAACATACCTTTACAATGATCGTTTTGTTTTTAGCCAACTGAAGTCAACCGGGAAACGTCTGTTTGAACCAAAGTCGTTTTCAAAAGAAAATATTTTTGTTGACAACGTCAGATGACGTCATAGAGAAATTGCGTAACAGTTAGTTTGTTTTCAGTGACGTTTCTAATTTTTGGTAGCTTTCCCGTGTTTTACCTATAATACAACGTTTCCGGTTTGACACATTCTTTAGCTGTATGCATTCAGGCGTTAATGGAGCGATCGATATGGAGTGTAATATAACGACTGAATTATTGGGGTTATTCCTCTGATAGGCCATCAGAGGAAATATTCAAATGCAGTAGCCTTCAAATTGATTTATGTGATTCAGCAGTTGCATGGCAAACCATGCAAAAATAGTTCAAGTGAGAACAAATAAAACAAGATAGAGTTCCTAAGAAAATTACACGTCTCTGAGATCAATTTCATAATGAATCATTCTCCCTTTTCTTTCAGAGAGCATTATCATTTCAAGACAGGAGAACTTCACACAAGAGAAAAAACAAAGAGCAATGGCAAAGATCAGCAAGAGCAAGGACAGCAGTTTCCTCGCAAAATAGAGGAACTTCATACAGAAGACCTTAATTTAATCGATGACAATAGTGCAGTGGATATAGATCAATTTCATCTCGGCGGAGAACTCAACAAAGAAGGCGCTAATCGGGACGACATCAACAGTTCAGAACGTGGCGAGAATTGTTGTAGTAAAATTAAAGAAGTTGATAAGGGGAAATATAAGGAAGAGAATGACAAAAAATCAGAATGTTCAGTGAAGCTGTCATCAGAATATGCTACAGCTCTTGATGCTTGTAAACCGTCATCAACATTAGAGGGCTCACAGTATGCTGAGGTCGATTTAACTAAGGATTCATTAATTAAAACGGACGAACCGAACAAACCTAAAACGCCTAAAAACCCTGATTCTAGTATATATGCAACAGTCATCAAGAAGAATACATTACTTGGAAAAAAATAAACAGTTTTTTACAACGGTTAAATAATTGTTAGTGTTTAACGTGACACATATATACATGTAAATAGTTGTTTAAACGTTTTAAGGATATTATGTAAAAACAATTAAAAATCCGTAGAATACAAACCATCGCAATAACATTAAGTACTGCAGATACATACCAACTACTATTTTTATCAGAAGAAGAGACAAAATTTTCATTTTACAATAACAATGCAAGACGAACGTTGATAAAAACGTAGCAAAATAGATTGTGCTGTTACCGATACTTTTTTGAAACCGATATATAATCTTGAGAATACGAATATGAAGTTCTTTTTTCCTTACATGTCTTAAATTTTTCTTTCTGAAGTCGCCATGGATCTTTTTATGCGTTTTTCATTGGATAAATGAAATGTCCATTCGAAGGAGTAAAGACAAAAAAAGGTCTACGATTAATATTTTGATACGACATCTGAAAAGTAGAGGTTGACACCCTCTCTGAACGGGTCAGATTCGGATTAAAAAATTACAAGGGTGGATGAGCACTAAAGCTCCTTCAGTTTTCAAGGACCTTGCTGTCTTTAGGGACTTTTCCGCCATCCATGAAAAATCCGTTGTTGCTCTAGCCGATATAGCCTGAGATAACATTATATTTGTTTGTAAGAAAACACCATCTGGATTGCTTGAAATAGGCCAGATTGTTCAATTTTACATTTCGCTATTTCGATGATGTTTTGCCATTGAATAATCCTACGTTTAAAGAACTTCTCGACCGAATATACCCCAGCAAAGTATAAATTAAGGAGAACGCAGACTCAGCAAAACCTTCTTTATACCTAGATTTGTTCCGCGAACTTGACCAAGAGGGAAAACGTGTCTCTAAGATTTACGACCAACCTTATGACTTCAACCTTCCTATTGTAAACTTCCTATTTTTATGTGTTAATGTTTCTGCTACTCCTGCATTCGATTTGCATGTTTCATAGTTGATGAAATACTCTTGTGTTTGTTACAAGTATAAGGATTTTCTGAAGAAAGCATTGCTGTTGTCGCATAAATTACTACAAAAAGTATACATGCAATCGTCCTTACTAAATATCTATGGTCGCCATCATAAATTGGTTGGTCCATATGGTATGAGTGTAACTCAGCTAGTTATGGACTTGTTACCGAAAATACAACAATAAGTTAAACTCTTCTTGGATTGACGTTAACCCGCATTAGAGTTTTCGGATTCCAAGACGGGTTTTGCTCGCAAGACAAGGGATGCTCACCCTTAATGATCCATCCTATTGATCCTTCTTGGTATGTGTCAGATTTATATTGTGTTTAGATAGAGCAATAATGATCGTCCTCTTAAAACGCATTCTCAGCGTCCTCGTAAATGACGTCTTAACCAATGAAAACCAACTAGAACAATGACGTTCCCAGAATTCCGTTGCATTTCTGAGACGGTCCATTTAAAGATGAAAGGTAAAGTATATATTATGGATTCGTGAATTTGTAACTTGACAGTGATTGTCATCACTTTTTTGTTTTGTGATTTTTGTAACTTGACAGTAATTGTTATCACTTTTTTGTTTTGCGATTTTTGTAACTTGACAGTGATATTGTTATCATTTTTTTTTGTTTTGTGATTTTTGTAACTTGACAGTGATTGTTATCACTTTTTTGTTTTGTGTTTTTTGTAACTTGACAATGAGTGTTTTTTTTTTATTTATCCTTTTTGGTCAACTGATGATATTTTTATCAGATAAATTCAACATATATAGTTAGTAATTAAGGAAAATATCTCCAATGTGACTAATTCGAAACACTTACAAACTGGTGTAATGTGAACTAATACCTATGGTCTAACATGTACTTTTTAGATGACAAACGATGCAGAAACGGAATACTGAAACACGCTG
Organism: Geukensia granosissima; assembly: GCA_032357055.1. Classification (NCBI taxonomy): domain Eukaryota; kingdom Metazoa; phylum Mollusca; class Bivalvia; order Mytilida; family Mytilidae; genus Geukensia; species Geukensia granosissima. Next base: position 4,547 of record JAULBM010171918.1, read on the forward strand.
TGTCATTTGGCTTTTAATATTTGTTATAAACGTAAGTTTGATGTGACATAAATAGTGGCAGATATTCAATATTATGTCGTTTAAATGTTATACACAAAAACAAATTGATAATTATAACTTTGTCTAAGATTTGAAAAAAAGCATCTAGAAACTCGCAGATTACCTTCAAGGACGCAATACATCTAAGTTGAGATTGTAATTTGGTTTTGATTTTTGTAACTCAGTATTTGAAAATGCCAATCCGTTCATTACCAAAGAGACATTATTTTAATTATTGTTATCTTATATTATTGTGAAGACCGGAAAACGCCTACAAGTCGGAACAAACATTCCAATACTGTTTTGGATTATATCTGTTTGAACATGTCTTTTTTGATGGAAAATAAAACTGACGATATTTTTTACCATCAAGCTCTCACACACAATCATAATTTACTTAATCAAACTGTAAAGAAACTGTAAACTTTGACTCTACTTTATTACAATATAGAAATAAGAGATGTAGCATGATTGCTTAAACTACAGCCATTTAAGCTGTATGATTTTCAAACATCCTACGTTTATTTTAAGGTCTTCGTCAATAGACAAATACCCGCAGGTAAGGCAAGGTTGCAAGAGGTCCCATAACAAAATGTGACGACTTTCAAATGTAATAATGATCGATCAAGGAAGTTAAAAAAAATAAAAAAGTAACAGTAAAACATAAAAACAAGGACTTTGACTTAGAGGCAACTTAAGGGAAGCAAAGGTCCAGACAAAAGTGAAAAGTCGACAGACAAGGCAATCTCGAGAATAATAACAAGACGGAACAAGTCCCATATACATATAAAACTAAAACTAACACAAAACAATTAACAATGCAGACCCCACCAATAAACCGGAGTAAACTCAGGTGGTCCAGAAGGGTTAGCAATAAATTACATGTTCCTAGCTTGGGACATGTATATTACTTATGTGGCAGTGTTAAACATGCATTTTAGCGCCCAGTCGTCCCCTAGCCTTAGACAATGATTTGAAAAAGGACATAAAACCAATTTTAATTCACAACCGTATTAAATTTAACTTGTGGAAAACATGGTTACCAACGTTTTCTCACTATTGTGAATTTCATCCAGCCATATATTTATATAATTGAGTAAAAGCGCACCAGGGATGTCAGTAGTTAGGTTTTAATTCTCTTACAATTTACATTTATTTACAATTTGCAATTAACAACTGTAAATTAGGCTGGCAAGGCTAAAAGACCTGTACTTAATATAGGATTCGAACAGTTATCCAGTTGTTATAGTGGTATATTTGGTAAATATTTTATGAATATATAGTTAGATGAAAAAGGGGAGATGTGGCATGATTGTGCATGAGACAGCCACCCACCAAATAACAGTAGAATCTAAACTTTTACAGGTCACATTATGGCCTTCAACAATGTACCAGAGACCATACCATAACGGAAGCTGTAAAAGGCTTTAGAATACAAAATGTGAAACAATACATAAAACACGATAATCGACCAAATCTAATACAAAAATGATAACATACAACAATAAATGACGAATAAAACAACGACAACTATATACATACAATATGCCAACGAAAGTAAATTTAAACAAAATATCGATTGTATCGATAATTTTTTTGTTTCTTCATTAAATAAATATATTAAAAAGAACACAAAAAGTTGATTAATTCTTAAGCGTCAAACAGAAGGTACAGCTCATTAGCGCTTTTTCTAGATAAACTAATTTTTATTTTAAATTAAGTTTCTGTCTGAGTTATTTCCTATCAAGGGGAATAACCAAAGTCAATAAAAAGGCAAACACCGAGGAAATTCAGACATCCACGTGTTCAATTTCATTGACTTTTAGGTGGCATTTCTGCCTGCGGACTGTTGTTTTTGTAGACTATTTCGTTTAAAATCTTGCTCAGCTTGTTGATATTGTACGAAGCAGGCTTTATTCATCATCATTATTATATGGCTCGAGTTAAGCAAAATTCAGTTAATCAAGCAAGTATTGCCGATCTTGATTTTGAAAGTCATGAGAACCTTCAATGATAAGCAAAAAACTTATACATAGCATGAAGTTCCAGACATCATCTAGTACCGACAAAAGAATACAAAGACATCATATAGTACCGAAATAAGGGTACCAAGACATAATGTATTACCGACATAAGCGTTACTAATTGCATACAGCGACATGTACATTGTACATGTATATTTCTTTTAATTCGATTGTGCAATCTTTGTCTTTAATTCCATTGACATTACCTTTGTATATACTTTTTTTAGATGAAAATCTTTTATAGATAAGGTCAAGTGATATGTTTGGTATAAGCCATTAGACATTATTTTATTCAAGGATGTTAGATTACTTTTCTGTGGAAATCGGGAAAGTTAATTTTTAAAATATCTTCCCTATCACCTTCTCATGGATGTCAAATTGAAACAATGAACTAAGTATGTGTTAATGAATTTTAAATTTATGACGTCATCGCTAATTGTCTGAAAATCATTAATCGACAATCATTTTCCAAGATTTCTTTGTGTTCTGTTTTGTTTTATTGGTATTCTCAAAATTATCTTATTATGATTTTTTGCACAACTTTGTCACAGACGAGATACGCATGTTCGGTTCCTAATTGAAAACTTGGTATTTTCAAAAAATGTTTCTTAATAGGCAGCACACATAAAAACAACTAAAGTGAAATATAGTTCTGACACATCCTTTCACTTGGTTATTTTTGCTTCACATACACAGCATTAGAAAAGACATCATAGAAAGAAAATATAATTTATGTTTCTCCACAAATTGTTCCTTGAGAGGTAATTCGTCTTTATGAAAGGAACTGTATTTTAAACTGGTTTTGCATTTTCAATAACTGAATTTTTAGTGCAACTACCATAATTTATATTTTTATAATGCATTAACCAAAAAAGAGATCTTTATATTATAAAAAAAAATGTATATATCATATGTGATAGATTTCTATTTAAAGTCGTTAACCTTCGGTGATATTTTGTAGGAAGATTATATTGCTCTCATAATACATCATAAACCTGTCAGTCTTCAAACCTGTAAAAAATCAATAAATAATATTTTTGAGGAATATCTTTTATATCATCTACACTAGTATGTGATAGCTTTTTAATTGATTGTTGATTCTACACCAGTGCTGGTGCCCAATAGCTGTATACTAACCAGGTGTCGCCGAAAAATATCCATGCATGCACGTGTTTTAGTTTATTTATTTAACTTTGAAAAACCTGTTTTATTTTGAATTGTTGATATACCCTATTCATGGATATCAACAACATACATGCAGATATTAATACTCCATTTATGCATGTTTGCATGCTGCCGTGTTTGTACTACTAGAGATAAAAATAGACGTAATTTATGTATTTCAAGCCTTTGTTCTTTTTGATTTCTTTTTATCTTTTAGTTTGTTTTAAATTTATCTTGTCTCTTTGAACTATGCACTTTTGATCTGTCACGTCGTATTCTATACTGGACTTACGAAGCATTTTAGTGGGAATCCAACGTCTCAAGTTCAGTGTAGAGTACCCATATGAGGGACAAAAACAGAAAGTCCAAAGAGACAAGACAAGACAAATTTGAAACAAACTTAAAGATAAAAAAACCAAATCATAATAGCGACCGAAAAACTTCCGGAGTGATCTCAACAGTATTACATTTTCCGGATTAAGAATAAAGAATATACATGAACTTGCTAAATGAATATCCTGTAAGAAAATATCCAAAGAATTAAACATTGATATACATGTCCATGGATACATATGAAAAATAGCCGTTTAAGTCTAGCTGCACGGCTTTATTGTTTTTGTTATTCTTGTCTAATATACAAATGTTTGCGTTTTAGATGCCAATACCCAAATCGTTTTCGGATTTAGGTCGATGCATTTGCTGGTGGATCATGTCCCCGAAGGTATCCACAAACCCGGTTGTCAGACTTGACAAAGATCAAAACATAGCAAAAGAAGCACTGAAATAAAAAAAGAAATCGAAATGGGAAGCGAAATCCGAAGGCAGAGACAACTACTAACTGTAATAGTTTTCAAGGCCTTTCCGTATTTTATTGCTTTAGAATTTTAACGAATGCAGATAATGTCTGAAAAAAATGTCCTATGCTTTTGTTCTAATGCTTCATTGGTTAATCTTTGAAATGTCTGAACTCACCCGGGTTTTTATATTATTCGTGTTACTCCAGGTTTAGTTTTCAGTGAAATGTTGTGTGTTTGTCTTTTGTGTCATTTTGTTGGTCATGGTCTTGTCTGTCTTTCGACTCTTTTAAAACGCTTTATGTGGTAAATATATTGAATTTTCTGTAGATTTATTCTGTATTAAGGCAGAATTATAGCTTAAGGGGCTCTAATAAGGGTCCTGCTTAATTTGTTATGTTATATAAATATGTTAATGGAATATCCAATAAAAAGGTCTATTATGAGAAAGACATACATTAGTTTTGAATTATAATCAAAGCACTCAAAAATGAAATGTCAATTTAAATTACACATGGCATGTAGAAACAATTGCACAATAAAACTATAATGATATAATCGTTTTCACGATACACTTATTTTACCATAGTAATAAATGAATAAATATATAAATACATCACAGATCATGGCTCTGTCGAACCTTTAAAAATCCCACATTGTCGTCTATCAAGAACTGCCTCTCTTTTTTATCAGTTTATAATCTAAACTCCTGTAAACTTAATTTTTTACTTAAATTATTTTATTAAATCGATCTCAGGCTGATTTTTGCCAGAAAATCTAAGAACAACATATTTAAAGCTTAAGAAAGGCAAAAATTCATTCCCTGACACAAAAAGATACGTTATGAATGTATTGAGCATTCTTTCCTATTAATAACAAAACTGGTTTTCTCAGCTACGACATCAATCTAAACACACATCTGATTGGATTGAGTCTTACAATATCATTAATATGCAGAGAAAACAAGATTTAATGCAAGTGCAAAATTAAAATTAGTATCGACAACACGTAAAACAAAAATATCATCAAAACAATGACTGAAATTAGTTTTGGTAAAAATTATTTAGCACATATATTATGCTGAACTTAAGTATTGGTATAGGATATCTTAATAGAAATTTGTAGGCAATTTATATTAAGTGATGTATACATATATTATGCATGCAACCAATATCTGAAACGCTCTATTAGGTAAAAGATATGGATATGGTATGCACGTTGAAGTGTACAGATTTTTAATTTCCCAACAATGTTTGCAAAATATGAAGAAGATGGTTTTTAGCTTTCAAGTATTGAAAGTTCAATTGCATCAACCTTCGTCTACCTAGTCCTAACCACTTTTTAAAACAAAAAATTATCTTTAAAAACTTCTAATATCAATGAAATTTCTTTGTATTTTCTAGTTACCTTAAAAATTGCAAAATTGTTGTCTCGGTGGGACATATACATTCTTTCAAATTTAATTGCAGGGGAGTGCAAATAACTATTAGGTCATAAACTGAAAAAGTCGTGTCAAGATGTGCTTTCATATTTATTGTTATGCTTTGACCTGTTTTAACTAGATGTGTAATTTATTATTTGATGTCGTGTTTCCTGGAAAATAGTAATTTTAAAAACGGATAAAGTATAGAAGGTCTAAATTTTATCTTTCCGTATATAATTGGATGTTTATATTTCAGAATAATTGGTCCTAGAAAATCTTCTGCCTGTGTGAGAAATTCCGTCCTTTTTGAGTAGCACAAAGTGGAACGAGGGAAAAAAACGTGGACTATCTCGCATAAGTGTATAGCAATTTCATATGACTTACATTTCATTTGTTTTACAATAACATTAGATGGCTAAAAAGGTCCCTGTTAGAAATAGTACGAATTGCTGTTTCCAAGAATTATATTTGTTAAATGTTTCTTTCCAGTAAAATAACCTTAATTTCATTTTACCAAGGAGGATTGTTAACTTCACTAGCAGGCATTTAAAGAAACAGAAACGCTCGATGGTTTTATAGCAAATTATATTTTCCCTGTAAATAACTAGCGAGATTTGCTAACCCTCCCGGAACACCTGACCTCACCCTAATTTTTGTAGGAACGTGTTACTCCAGATTTTAAAGTTTTGTGTGTACTATGTTTGTCTTTCGTTTCATTTTGTGGGCCATGTTCTTGTCTGTCGTTCGACTTTTTTCTTTGTTATCGTCTAACTCTTTTCACATTCAACTGCGCGGAGATAATAAAAAAAATCGGTTCGAAGCCATTATTCATTCAACTTGGAAAATAGTTTATATTTAAGGAATCCGTGTCAAGCAGACCGCACAACGCCTCATTAAGATGAGACAGGAAGCTTAGAATCTTTCTAGGTCTAAAACATGTTTGTAATTGAAAGCCAGGAACATGTAGTCCAGTGATTGTCGTTGTTTAATGAGTCATTTATTGTTCTATGTTCACCATTTTTGCATTAGATTAGGCCAATTGTTCTGTTTTATATATTTTTTCACATTTTGTACTTTGGGGCTTCCGTTATGGTATGAACTCGAGTTCATTATTGAAGGGCCGTAATGGGACCTGTAGAAGTTTAAATTCTACTGTCATTTGGTGGATGGTTGTCACATGGACAATCATGCCTCCTCCTAATTTTATATTATTGATCTAAATCGCTCCGTTTAAATGACAAAAATCTGTTTTCACAATTTACAGTGGTATATTTTAAAATGTTGTCATGTATGTGTTTTTCAAATTAAAATCATCCAAAGCAAATCCGAATCTGACACGTCACATGCAGAGTTACAGCACTCCCCAAGTTACTTTATTTTTGCTGGCTTTAGGACAGATCAAAGCACCGATTGAGAGTTGTTGAAGTCCAGTGTAGAATACCCATGTGAGAGATCAGAAATGCCTAGTCCAAAGAGACAAGTCAAATTTGAAACAAACTAAAAGATAAAACGAAAACAAAAGGAACAAGGGCTTTGAATCCACGAACTCCTTTACAAAACATATTATTATTTATATTACCAAAATGCATATTCTACAGCGTTGTTGCATATATAAACATTCTGAAGAACAGTCCAACTGTCTTTGTTATAAAGATCATCAGTTGTTTCATTATACAATAATGAAGAAAGGAAACTACGCGGCTGCAGCTGCATGTGACTTTATATTTGTATAATAAAACGGGGAAACTTTGAAGCAAAAAAATACCTACAACGAACTTTTTAGTTTAAGATAATGTAAAACGAAACGTAATTGAAAATTTGATGGCATATTCTACTAGATAATTACTATGTGAAGATGCAGTAGAGATTAAACTTAATTAATCTGATGCATGATATAACAATAAAGCACAAATTCGGGTGTCCAATCATGTTTAATCTGGTTGACGTGAAAATTCAGCAGCTTATACAATTTATTAAATCCAATTTAGTCTTATTTGTAGAGATACAATCGTTGCAATTTGATCCATCTAACAATAAAAGGGCAGGAACAGAAGCACAAGGACGGACTCTGCCTATGCCTAACATATACCGTCTCAAGGTACCCTGGTTAACAACCCTTTATCCAATGCGCTAGATACATTGTAAGTTGAAGACAGAAAAACAAATGAAATTTTCGAATGCAAAAGAAAACTAAAAAGATCAACGATTTTTATAACTTGGTTAAACCGGACACAAAAAATTAACTGTAGAAAGGTTTTCAGCATGGGCTGAACAAGACGCACTTGCAAAAAGGTTATATACCTTGGCTGAGCTGGAAATGTGCTTACCATGTATTTATGTCAGATAAATCATTCTAGGCTAAAATGTCAAATGCGAATTAGATCCATAGACTGTTTGTTTCTCCAAACAGGAATTTCCATAATACTTTTGCAATAAGCATTTAAATTAGAATTACGTGAATCGTTTAAGAATACGCGGAAATTGCCTTAAGTGTCTGTAAATAGACTGCTATAAACAACAACATCGTCAAGTAATGATTTCTTACAATAGAAAAAGTCTTGATTCCTATCCTGAGAACATAATACAAGCAAATAATAATCTCACATTGCGTGACACTTGATATTGCAACGATGAGATAATATTTTTTACACAAAAGTGACTGCAAGGACTTTTACCACTTTGTCTTGTGGACCGACGGTTCTGTCTGTTGTCAAAAGATATTAACTTATGGAAAGCCATTCGTCGATGGATGCCTAATGAAGAAATCGGTACTTTTTTCAAATCAATACAAAAATGCAATAACACATTGATGAAAATAGTCTTGATGGTCTTCTGACTACCACTTTTAGTATCTTTGAATTCGGTTGATAAATTGTAATCGCTGTGTCCGGTGGTAACAGAGGATTTGGCTAATAGAAGCGGGTACTAACGATGATTTCTAATTACAGTAAGTTGAAAATACTGAGCTCTCACAAAAAAATTGATAAACCTTAATCATTATACAAACGCCCACAACATATGATTTTTAGATTGTAGTGTGCAATTTTATCTGGATTTTTCTGCATGATTTTACCGTTGTTTTATTTTTAATAGAGAGAAATGCATTCTTCCATGTTCAATGGTCCATGTTTTAGAACTAAACCTAGTGATTTTGACTATAACTCGTTATGATTTATCATTGTTTCCGCCATCTTTGTTGGTGCAAGCGCTAACGACAAAATGGAAACTTTTGTTGCCTTAATCAACTTTCAACATAATGTATTTATCAGCAATGCTGCACAGCATATGTATTGAATAAAACTGAGTTTAAAATTTAGATTATGGTTTTGGAACATTTACTCACTGCCTTGTGCAAAACGTAACGTCTGGTAAACAAGTTGTTAATTTAACAATACCCGCCAAAAATATAAATTTGAATATCAATAAGCCTTTAAAAAATCGCAATAGCAAAAAATTATCATCGCGACCACAATTTAAAAAAATGGACAAAATTTCATGTATAGGAAAGGAAATGTTTACAAGTCATTGCTCACGTTCAAACAAACGGTACATTCAGTTTAAAAAGTGTCATCTTGGTCTAGAGTTAAGTACGTAGGCAGTTTTATCACAGCTAAATACATTTTCACTGTTAATGGTAAAATTCTTGTCAACCATAAGGGCTGTAACTCTCTCATGGATAACAGATTTACTTTTAAGTTCTTGATTAGAGATATTTTTCGTGTTTATTGGCCTGTTTGTATTCTCCTTGTGGCTTTTCAACTGGTTTGTCTCCTACGACAATGCCGCGGTTTGCAAGTATGGTACTGTAAAAAACATTTTTGACTCAACGATCATTTTGCATTACCAACAAAATTTGTTTTAACTATGTGTGAAAACAAATTGTTATTAATTTTAACATTTTATACCAAGACTCATCATAAATACCTGAGCCAAGAAAGAGTTTCAACTATCACCTTGATATCTTCGACTTTTGAATTGTTGATTATTGAATACCTCTCAGCGGATCAGTTAAAATAAATACATGATGATAAAATCAAGGCACTATTATAGATAAAGTCTATTTTCCCGCTATTTCTTTCACTCATAAGAAAAAAAACATGATAAGCAAATAGTTTGATGATAAAGCTTAACAAATTGCCGTCTCAAATGCAAACTTACATAAATTAATGAAAGCAGATAATATAGCAAACCAAGGACGAATCAATCTAGTGGAGAATATTACTGTTAGAAATCAAAAGTGCATAGTTCAAAAAAACAAAGACAAATTTGAAACAAGCTAAAAGATAAAACAAAAAACGAGCAAAGGCCTTGAATACACGAAACAAAACAAGAGCGGGATCAGGTGCTCTAAAAGGGTAAGCGTCCCGTGTCCTGCGCGCAGCACCTGTCTTGAAGTCCCTAAAGTCAAAATCAGTGTCAAATAAAGATGTCAAAATCGGTAATTTTAATCAACGGAAAAGTCATTCAACACAATATTTTATCATACCATCTATTCCTTGTTACTGATGAGAGGTTACTCCTTAAAATGTACATATAGCATACCTAATTTTTTAATATTAATTTAACATTGGTTTATTTTGTATTTTGTTAGCTTTGTTCGACTCCTTTTTGTCCCCTCAGGTGGAGAACGCCGTCTGCTTTTTCCAAACTGTTGGACATATTAAGATTCTTTGGTAACTCAGTATTATTAAATTATTAGTATTGCAGTATTAGTCACTTTGATGGGAAATAAGAAAAACAGTTCAACAACAGAAGTGCAATATTGCATATACAGAATATTCTTCAACGATACAATTTGTTGTGTCAACAGAAAGAGAGAATGTTTTTATGAAGTCATAATATTAGAAAAAGAATGATAGAAATGTTTCATCACTATAACAATATCATCCATCGCGCCATGTGAAATTATCCCATGTCAGTATTGTTGTTGTCGATAAACTAGGAAGTAAAACTTTTCTGTTGGTAGAAACTATTTCAAGGCGAACTGTTTTATTTCCTTGTCTGCTTGCAGAATTGTGAGGTTGCTTTGGAATTTGAACGTATTTGAACGAAGAAAAAGATAATATTTATTTGAAACGCAGTCAAATTTTAGCCTGTATTTACAATGGATATCATCTGTTTTTTATTTTAACACAGATTAAGCAAAAAATTCTTCCTTTGCCGAACAACAGGTAACCCCTTTCACTTTTGATGTTAAAATGCCGCAAAGTGTTACGGTAATCTGTAAAAATAATGTCATATCAACAACCTGGACCACTGGGGAATGATTTGAGTTTCTGAATCATGTGAATGTTTGAAACAGTGGTGATTGTCTAAGATTACCAGGTATTTATGGGAAACTTTATCATTTACCTTCAGTCGAATACCCTCCTACATCACATACCCTATATCGTATATACTTTCTCACATCAACCTTAATTTTAAATTTTACAAATCATTTATTTACTTAGTTGCTGACATTTGGCGTCAAACACTGTAAAACTAGACATTAACTCCGTGTGTACGTTAATGACGTCTTGTAAAGCCAAATGTGTAATGAATTAAGATAATTAATTCCGGAAAAGAGTTTAATGACTTTCTCCATTTTTTTGTAATTCTCCAACATTATTCTTCATTAGCCATCACCGTTTATTAATTATTTTTGAAATTGAAAATTTGACATTTAACATTTTACAAGTCCAAGGCTTTCATAAAAAAAATTAATTTGTCTTGAATATTATCCGGAAGTAAATTGTATCATCTGTGTAAAAAATATTCTTTATTGATATTTATATATAAAATAAAAACAACTTCTAAATACGAGTTTTATGTGTCGCAGTTGATGCGATACTCTCATGCTTGTACCAAGTTTCAGAATTTTCTGAAGAGAGCACTGCTGTTGTCGCACAAATTACGCCTTTTACAGCTTCTGTTATGGTATGGACTCTGGTTCATTATTGAAGGCCATAATGGGACCTGTAGAAGTTAAAATTCTACTGTCACTTGGTGGGTGGTTGTCTCATTGACAATCATGCCACATCTCCTATTTTTGTATTCAACAGTATTCCATATCAGTCATCAAGATTATTGTGTCGGCCGTAAAATGTCTGGAGTTTAATTTTTTTTTATTTTTAAGTATATGCAAATTAAGAAACGTTTCTCTTTTTGGCAGTACTGTTGACTGTTCAAGAAGTAACATACTCATCATTACATATAGAATTAAAACTCCAAGATCAAAACATAGCATCAGACTCAAATCCAAACAAATTTAAATTAGAAGCCAAATCTGACGATAGGGACAACCTATTTCAGTAGTGCGTTTCAAGTAGACACATTGAAGGAAGTTCATGCATTTGGTATGGAAGATGAAGTATTGATGCCCGTTTTAAGTGCAATTTAGCTAGCACCATTTTCCTAACCTTCGAATAACACCAATTTGTCATGCCCGAGTTGTAAGCGATTTGCATGTAATTATTTGTTATTTGCCACTCTGTCATATGCAAGCCACATACGACAACGTTATGTTATCTACAAATATATCTGAAGTCCATAGTGTAGTTTGATGAAAAGTAATTACATGATAATCATATGACTTATCAAATTGACATTTGTCCCAGTTTTTGACTTTGAATGTTTATTTCTCGTTTTAAATAGACAATTTGAATGATAACGCATTATCTGGTGTAATAAATGATGATGGAGAGTGAACACTGCTTTCTACTAGATTAACAGGCTTAGTCGGATTTTTAACGTGCTAGCTCACTAAAACAACAGTCCACAGGAAGACATGTCACTTTACCCAGACACATTTTTTAGGACTCTGGGCCTATCAGTCTTTGTTCTTACTATTAAATGCTAAGTGCTTAGTGGAGAAGCAGCAAATACCAATTTTAATGTCTTTGTTTTGATCCGACCGGGGATCGATTTCACGAAATTCCACACTCGAGGCGAGCACGTTAACCATTACACCACCGGTCAATTTGTGGACTGAAGAGACATTCATTATATTTTATAAGTTGAGAAACTAAAATAAATTCTAAGTCACAGGCGTGCGAAATAAAATACTCGCTTCGAAATATTTGTTTTCGCAAAAATCAAATCGAAACTTAGATGTAGATGATTGTAATTTATACGTTTTGGATGGAGGCATCATTAGATCACACCACATTTCTGTGAACCTAAAAGATAAGGTGTCATGCGATTCAAGTAGACACACTTCAGACATTTTATGCAGTAAAGATTGCAGATCAATAATTGGTTAGTTGTCATCATGTGCCTGGCCGTCGAATCACATCGATTGTTCATTATTAAGTTGTAAGCAAGTTGCATGTTATTAATAGTTATATGTTATATATTAATTGTTATATCGTATATATGTCATACGATGGCATTGCAAAATTTAGAAGACATAATTTTATGTTATCTACAAATTTATCTGAAGTCCATAGTGTAGTATGCTAAAATGTCATCATATGATAATTATATGACTTATCCAATTGACAACAGTCCCAGTTTTTGATTTTTGAATGTTTGTTCCTTTCATTTTAATAAGATAATTTGAATGATAACGCATTATCTGGAATGCAATTTGTACTGAAGAGGCCTACAGTATGATTCATAAGTTGAGGAACTAAAATATTTTTCGAGCCAAAGGCGAGCGAAATTTAGTCTTCGATAAATTTTTTCTCAAAAATATCGCCAAATAGATGTAGACGTTTTGGCTGACGGTCTCATGAATCACACCACATATCCATATTGTATATTTACCTGGTATATTCTGCGTTATTCTATCATTTATTCAAATAAATTTAAAAACTCTCCTGAATACCTTGTTCATCTGTACAATGTATATATTTTTTCAATACCATGAAACACT
>JAULBM010172029.1:0-17844 GCA_032357055.1 Geukensia granosissima
TCTGTTCTTTTAATTGCTGTTCTAGTGCTTGTAGTTTTGTATGGAATTGCTTCAGTTCTACACATCCTTCAAAAAATCGTCCTCGTTCTTCTGTATCTACTTGGCTGGCTAGTTTGTTCACAGCTTCACCATCGGTAACATTTTTTACAAGATTTTCAATCTTCCTTTTTATTAATTTGCAATTATGACAATTTGCAGTTTTATTTTAGTAAGTTCTACTGGGCAATGGTAACCTGCGCACAGATAGAAATACCAGTAACATGATCTAACATTTTTACTTTTTTATTTATTTTGAAATTTATCTATTTAACTTTAATTATTATTTTAATTAAATATATGTTATATTTTCTATTCCGGCACAAATGGAAAACCTACATTACTGCTATTTAGATTTACATAAATTTTTTATATTTTCCACTTGGGCAAGGATCATAAAAAACAACACACCTTAAAAAGCTAATAAATAAATGTACAATAAATCATGTTTATTGCAAACACATAATGTTCCTGTCTCAAATTTTCGCTGAAACAGCTGAGTATTTACTCAGCTCAAGTAAATTTTTTATATAAACTTGTCAACAAATAACTTGTATTTGTCGACAAAATGTAAATATATTGCAATTTGATGAAATGAAAAATGTCTGACTGACTAAGAGGAGGATTTAACGCTCACAAACTGATTTAACACCGCAACATGTAGTCCAATGGTTGTCGTTGTTTTAATAATCATTTTTTGTTATTCGTTTACTATTTTTAGAATAGATAAGGTCGATTGTTATGTTTATGAATAGTTTCACTTTTTAATTTATTGGGGGCATGTTACAGCTTTCGTTATGGTTTGGATTCTGGTTTTCATTGAAGACCGTAATGGTACCTGCAGAAGATAAAATTCGACTGTTTTTTGGTGGATGGCTGTCTCATGAACAATCATGCCACATCTCAAATTTTTAAACTTCCGAATTCTTTATCGCTTATTTAGATTTCATAATAAAATAAATGGTTTTTTGGCAAATTAAAAAAAAAACATTATTTCCTCCGTTAAATCAATTAAGTTATTGACATGAGTTGATTTGTCAGACTTGTCTGACATGAATATGATCAAATAATTATTTACAAGAATATTTGGAATTTGTTTATATTCTTAAGCACTGAAAATACGGAAAAGCTTCGAAACAAATTGCACATAGATGTTGTCCCCAACGCTGGAATCGGCTTTTTCGATTTATTTTGATTCGAGTATTCTTGTACTTTTGAGAGACTGACTTTGGAATGATAATGGTTGCTAAATATAATATGTTATATTTTTTAAGAAGTCATTTTCGTCGATGAAAGCAGAATTTTTGTTCTTGGAGTTTTTGACTTTTAAAAAATCTTGTAAGACTAGACTCGTGGGAATCAAATATTCACGATTCTATTTCAGATAGAATAAGGAATTCGGAGATACCAGAAATCGTTAAGTCGAAAGCAAGACAAGACCATGGCCACTAAAATAAAACGAGAGACAAACATAGAATAGACAAGTCTAAACTTCAAACTAAAACTGGGTAACCGGAACTCTACAAAATCAGGGTCAATACAAGTGCTCCGGAAGGATTAGCAACATTTGTTGAACTTGTGGCATCCATCGTGCTACTCTGTAGACAAAGCCGGTGTATAGTCATAATGGATGTTAGTCACTACCGGTATAGGAAATAATTTGTATTCACGACAGTGGGAAGATAACCATTGTCATTTGTGAAATGAATATTTCGTACCGGTCAACCAAATCATGATGGCGACCAAATACTGCCAACTGATGACTGTAATCTTTCCATAAAAAAACCCTTGGCTCAGTACCTTTCTTGTCATCTGCAACCCCTATCAATAACATCCTGATAAGAAGCACAAGCCCTGGAGTAGCGTATCAATTGTGAAATCTACACTCTGCATGCAGGTGCGACTGGAATGTTGCAAGACATGAACGGAAAATTTACAATCGGGAAATCAAAGTAATCTCTCAGGTAGTAAAATTTTAACCTTATTGTCAATTTCTAGGTGTAAGTCTAGGTATGAAGCAGACGTTCCTGTTTCTGTAGTATCTTTGTAATAATGGTGCACTTTCCTTTAAGATTGTTCAACGTAGATTTTATATTTAAAACATTATGCTAACGTGACTGAAAACACACCTAACAACTGATTTTCAATATCTGCATCTTAGCCAGGAAAAGATTTCTATTGTATTCTGTCATGTAAGAAGTCTGCCATCCAGACAAACGGACATAACATCAATTCATTCAATAATAAAACATTTTGCGGAAATTATAGGTACATCTCTGTGTCGGACAGTAATTACCCTTAGAGTCAAAGTCGATTTCTAGATGTCATCATGGTTATACTGCGTCCGTCAAAAGTTGTAGTAAAAAATAGCGATTCATTAGCAGGTTTTATCTGGTTTATTATTTACATTAATATACATAATTTTCTTTACTATTTAGTATTGACGATTAACTGTAAGGTCAACATGTCCTGTAATAAACTATCTGATGGTTAAAAATTAACCGCGCATAATAAACTTTATGATTGAACATTCAATTTTGACAAAACCTAAAACCGATAAAATTCATAAAAGTATTTACAGTACGGATGTAGTGTATGAAATATCTAATTTTTAATAGCATCTTCTTCAGTTTGACCGTAATTGTTAGCGTGCTCGCCTTGAGTGCGGAAGGTCGGTTAAACCATATATATGAAATTGGTATTTGAAATTTTTTTCCGCTAAGCACAAAACATTTAGCAGTAGGAGTTAAAACTAGATGCCCCGAAGTCAGATTAATGTGTCTTAGTTGAGAAGCATGTATTCCTATGGACTGTTGCCTTCTTGAGCTTTCATGTTCAAAATCTAGCTCAGCGTATCGGTCTAGTACAAATTAGGATTTATTCATCATCATTCATTAATATGCCCTTACCCTGAATATGCATGAAATATTGACAGGGCGACGTTAAGCAACAATCAATTAATCATTCAGGTCCTTGCAAGTTAGAAGTTAATGCAGCCACAAAATTTTTTTCGAATTAAACACCATGGACATAAAACGTTTGCTCTAAAATTTCTTACCTCGTGACACTTGATAATCAGGAGAACGTGTTTCTGCACAAGAAATAAACTGTAAAATCAGCTGAAACTATGTTAAATACAAGTTGAATAAATATCGTGAGTTTTGAATTTCTCATCAGTAACATTAAAACAAAATATGGGAAGTCTGCTATCCAAACTTAGTTATAAGTACTCAAATCCAACAACTTGAAATAAGAATCCAAATCAAGCGGTAAAGAGAACTACTAGATGCGATACGTTTCGAAGCCTTTCCGTATTTACAATCTTTAAGGTTTAAACAAATGAAAGAAAGGACAACGGTCGTTTAGGCACGTTTTTGGCCCTTAGAATTTTGAAATGGAAAGTGGTTAATATGTATTTTGTCATATCGTTTGTTTTAATTAATGTCTATTAAAAGAAAATCAAACAGTTGTTTTAGTTGCATTGGTTATAAAACGGGCACAAGGCACATAGAAATATAGATCGCACCAAAACATCACAACCAAACTTTGCACGATTAAAGATCTAACAATTACAGCTACTAAGTTAAAAAATCTTCGTGGTGTTTTTGTGCGATCTATACGATTTTGAACAAAACGCCTAAGAAATTTAAGTACTTTTTCAGTAAATGTTACATTTTTGTTAAAATAGTCAAGTTTGCCTGGGTCGTTTTGTCGTTATGACCTCTTGTCCACAGCAGTGGCATGCTAAGGCTGGAATAAAAACAATTGTGGGTTGAAATATGAATACTTTTGTACAAGTGTTAAATTGATCTCTATTTACCTAAAGAAGTATTACAGTCCCTTTGCTCAAATAAAAAAAGTTAAAAGTTTTACCCAAAAAATACAATTTGTTGCAATAATTTTATGTTATTGAATGATTTCTATGATATACTTACATAATTGAACCAAGATCTGCCGCCTCTTTTTCAATTCGCCATTTCATTTTGTTTGTATTAATATTACTTTATTATTAACACGTTTGTAGGTTAACAACAATATTACACTTGTCTTGATTTCTTTTCCCTGTTTTTAATCTTCTGAATAGGAGTGGATATGATATCAGGATCGACATTATGATCAGAATCATGTCATGGATGTTTAAATGCTCAGTGTTCTGTTATGCAATACAGGAAAACACAATGTTCTCTACGTATAAAAACCAATTCAAATTGGAAAGTTATCTGAACTCCTTTGAAGACTGAGATTAAAATATGTGTTTGTTAATTTAGAATCACGAACTATAAGTAATTAAACTGTCAGAAAGTTAGGAGTTCAAGTTTCATATTTTCTTTGGATGTCTCTCTTTTGACTAAGAATTACATCAGAAACAACAAGACATGGCCTTGGCTTGTTGATTATTACTTGAAACCGAATGAAGTCATTATCACAAGGAAACCCTCACGGTCAGATCATCCAATCGCATGCTCCATTTGCGGACAGCCAAAATTTTGTTGTTAGACATGAAATACCAGTATAAGACAATACACGTTTAATTCCTAGAACCACTGGTGGAACAATGAGTTGTTGCCATCAGACGATATACTTGGGAATATACTTTTGAGGTCGATACTTTTATTGTATCTTGTATTAAATTTTAATTATACAGTCCGCCAAAATCTAAGCATCACCAAAGTATTTTCCATTTTTTTTTCTAATATGGCAATTTAGTTAACATTTAATACATATACATGAAATTGACCATCATTACCTTTATCAAAAACACAGGAAAAGTGTCAATCGATAAATCATTGAACATTTCAATCAGGTTTTAAAAACATGTTTCGCCCAAAACATGCTTTCAAATTTACACAAAATTGTTTAAATTAAATTAAACGTACATTTTTCCTTTAATGGTTATGTGAAAAATCTTTTTGAAATGGTAAGACAAACATAAGTATCGCCGAACGCTGGCAAGTGGTTGGCATGAACAGTGCCGGCCTAAGTAATCGCCGAATAGTAGCCAACTTTGGAATGAACAATTCTGTGATTAGCAGACTTTTAGCACGCCATAGACACACAAGAACCGTCAAAGACTACCCAAGATCCAGCTGAGCCCGTAAAACAACCCCTAAAGAAGACCGACACTTAATCGTGAAGCCAGATTACAGCCATTTTCAATGGCAGTGCAACTGAGAGGTATGGGCCGATTGGTGGTCGCATAAGTTAAAGAACTGTTGTTTGCAGGCTGCATAGTTTTCGTTTGCGTGCCTGTATCCCAGTGAAACGCCAAGAATTATCTCGTAGACACCGCCAGGCACGACTACTGTGGTCTAGACTCCATCGTCTCTGGAAACTACGGAGCTGGAGGCGAATTAATTGGGCCGATGAAAGCCGGTTCCTGTTGAAGCCTGTGGCAGTCAAATGTGTGTTTTGAGGGAACGGAATACAATAACGGAACAGCAACAACGTTCATGGAACTACTGCATATGGTGGCGGTAGCATAACCGTGTGGGGCTGCTTTTCAAATGACTGTAAGCTACCGTTACAGGTTACTGACGGTACCGTGAATGGCCAAAAATACCGAAATGACATCTTGGACAGCCATTGTTTGCCTCATTTTGAGAATCATGCACTTGCAGATAGACCATTGTTCCAAGATGACAACGCTCGGCTACATCGAGCCCGGATTGCAAGAGACATTATTGAAGCAGAGTTCATTGAAACATTTCCATGGCCCTCCATGTCACCGGATATGAACTTGATCGACCATGTATGGGACTTTATCGATCGTAAAATTAATCAGCGACAACCGAAATGTCAAAACCTGAATGAATAACGGGTTGCTCATATCTAATCCTATCTGTACTATTTCAGAAAGTCCTAACTCATTTTGCACCGTTGATGTATTGCATGCAGATATTTGTAAATATTAATACTATATTTACTATGAGCACTGAGAACACTAAGTACCCTCGCTTCCTTTCCCATTCAAGTAACATGTATAATATATAAGTTCTTGTCTTGTTATTGGAAAATTTAAATATCTTTCCGATAGAAATTCAAAATAGGAACTCACAATGTAGTAAAAATTCTGAAAAAAAATCATGAAAATTTCATTTAAGGATCACTGATACTGGCACCCTCAAGTGTAATTGACATACCCCGTCATGTTGGACCTTCCCCAGTTTCCAAGCGGATGTATAATAAAACAATAAAAACTATATGTGGACTTTGCACTGATCATGGTTTAGTCATGATTTTAAAAAGTTTATTTGTTTGGCGTTTTAAACTTCCAAAGAAATGTTTGAAAAATTGAATCCTCACCGAAGATAGATTATACATCCACATCCAGAAATGATTTTTTTAAAATGTTTTAATTGAGTTAATTTTTTAAAATTAATTAATTGCGAATGTAATTCTATTGGACATTTATCATTTTTATTTTTTATGCTTAAAGACATATAGGTGATAATAATCACTAACCAAAGGCTTGATGTACTTATAGAACATGATGGTCAAACAATCATACTAATGTCTATATACAATGAACCTGTTTAAACCAAACACTATTCATGATTAGTCTAAACTCTTTTGTTCGATGTAGACAGGTGTTTACACGATCTACAAGTAAACCAAAGCTCTGGTCTAATGTATATTATAAGTTTAAACAGGTTTACTCAGGGTATGGTTTAGAATGTTAATCTGTTGTATGTAAATTCGAATATTTTAACATTTCAAGCAAAGGAAAAATATGAAAAAGTAAGCTGACAGAAAAGACCATGGCCAAACAAATTAAAACGAAAGACAAACATAGAATAGACAACACTACACTGAAAACTAACGTTGGAGTAACACGACCCCTACAAAAACCAGGGTGAGTTCATGTGCTCGGGAAGGGTAAGTAACTTCTGCTCGACTTGTGTCACCTGTCGTTAAACTCAGTAGATAAAGCCGGTGTATAGTCATAATCGATGTTAGTCACAACCGGAATAGAAACGTATTTGTTGTCACGACAGTTAGAAAATGGAAAGATATAGAGTAAATGTCAGAATGACTGCACTCCAGCAATGAGGAAAAACATGAATTTACAAATTGAGAGGTCTCCACAAGGCCTTCAAAAAGGGTTGAATTGAACTCCTGGTGGAAAGCTTTAAATCGGCTATAAAAATTGTCTAGCTTTTACTTTAATATTATCGAAAATGTACATTTAACAGAACAATAAACACAAAGACAAAACTATGACCACAATTCCTAACTTGGGACAGGTACATGAGATATATGGTTGGGTTCACTGTAATTTGTGAAATGCACATTTCGTACCTATCAACGAAATCATTATGATGACTGTAAAACATCCGTAGTGATGACTAATCTTTCCCTGTGGAAACCTTGGCTCAGTAGCTTTCTTGTCAGCTTCAACCCTCTATCTAAAAAATCCCGATAGGAAAGATATTTCGTTGAGTAGCGTATCAACTGCGAAATATACACTCTGTATGCCGGTGAAGCTGGAATATTG
The DNA here is from genome assembly GCA_032357055.1 of Geukensia granosissima. Classification (NCBI taxonomy): domain Eukaryota; kingdom Metazoa; phylum Mollusca; class Bivalvia; order Mytilida; family Mytilidae; genus Geukensia; species Geukensia granosissima. Next base: position 7,532 of record JAULBM010172029.1, read on the forward strand.
TTAGACATGAACAGAAAGTTTACAATGGGAAAATCAGTCATCTCTCTTGTCGTAAAGTTTTGTTCTTAACTCGTCCTTACTGTCAGTTTCTAGGTGTAAGTCTAGGTAGGAAGCAGACCTTTCTGTTTCTGTATTATCTTCAATTTCAAGTTAAAAGATAAGGTAGATGCGGTCAACATAGTCACCAAATTTAAAGTTATTCAGTGGAAGGACATCATCTTTATAGAAAAGAAATGCTTAAGTTTTTGCATGGAAAGACGAAAAAGAAACGCTTAGAGACACCTAAATTAATTTGTTTGTTTGTTTGAGGTTTAACGTCACATTCAACTATATTTCAGTCATATCGAGGCGCGTAAGGTTTACTGTTGGTGGAGCCTAAGTGCCGGAGAAAACCCCTAACCTTGGGCAGGTAACCGACAAATCTTATCACGTGCTCCTTCTAAATTTATTACAACTATGTTGTCGACAGTCAAGTAAGGCCTTCAAAAGTACAGTGATAGAACGTACACCACAAGCGGTGTAAATCAAATGTGGATATTAAAAAGTTGAAAGATCAGCTTCAATACCTCAACTCTGATTTTTTTAACTTTTGATTAAGTATTCGAATGTTTGACTTTTTAAACCTTTACACCATTATTCAACATTCACAACTTATAGACGGTCTTCAATAATTGATACAAAAGTGTTTTTTTACACATAATGGGAACCGTAGATATCAATATTTTGTTTTAGGCAAAAAGGTGTCTTTCTATTTAATTTACATCGAAGTGATATTCGCAAAATGCTGTTGTTTTTATTGACAACATATTTGAAGAATTCGGTGGGCGAGTTTTTCAAAAGACTGTTGGCATTCTTATTAGCACAAATTGTGCATCCCTACTAGCCGACCTGTTTTTGTACTTGTATGAAGCAGAATTCATTTATGGACTCCTGCGAAATAAAAAAAATAAAATGGCCTGATCGTTTAATTTTTTTTTTATTTCGCTACATCGATGATGTTTTGTCGTTGAATTATCCTACGTTCAGTGAACATCTTGACCAAATATATACCAGCGAACTAGAAATTTCGAAAACCACAGACTCATCAAAACCTGCTGCATACCTAGATTTATTCTTCGATATTTACCAAGAGGGAAACCTGTCTTAAAATTTTCGACAAACACGACGACTTTGTATTTTCAACATTCTTAGTGTAAACTTTCCATATTTATGTGGCAATATTTCTGATAGCCCTACCTATGGGTTTATGTTTTCAAGTTGATTCGATACAGGATTTTCTGAAGAAAGCATTGCAGTTGTCGCATGAATAAGTACAAGGTTTAATCCGATTAAGTTTTAAACCATCACTCTTTAAATTATAAGGATGCTATCAGGAATAGGTTGATCCATATGGTATCTGTTTATCTCAACTAGTTATGGACCTCATAGGGAAAATACAGCCTTTAGTTGACCTCTTTTCAGTTGACGTTAACCCTGATAAGTTTTCAAGGATTCCACGACATGTGTTGCGCGCAAGACAGGGAATGTTTACTCTCATAAAGCACCTGATCCCACTCCTTTTTTGTAAAGAAGTTCGTGGATTCCAAGCCTTTGTTCATTTTGTTTTCGTTTGATCTTTTAGTTTGTTTCAAATTTGTCTTGTCTCTTCGAACTATGCACTTTTGATCACTCGCATGGGTATTCTACACTGGACACAAACAACTAGCTGTTATAAAAAGAAAAAAAAAAAACAAGAAAATCAAATATTAAAAAAACTTATTGTATTTATTTTGTCAATTTTTAGCCGCAAAAGAACTGAAATTTTAAACTTTTCAAATTGTTTTTATTTATTAATCTTATCTGTTGAAATATGTATTGTATATAAGATTAACTGAACTTGCAAGCAAAACAAAAATAAAAAAATAACATCTAGAAGTTTTTTTGTATATTCTGAAACTTTATCAGTGCAGGTAGGGCCAGAAATAAGTTTAGCCATGCTGAAGAGAAATACTTGGACAAAATATTCAAAAAATAATCTAAGAACACTTACCAACGGTGAGTAAGTAATTATTAGTGGTACCAAAATTAAGTTTAGCCAACAAAATGAATTTGAATGAAAAAAAAAAACAGTAAAAAACTTATGCCATGGGCAGCATGTAGCTTATATTACCCTCGCGTGGACTAGCCGTCTACAAGCAGTTGTATCCTCCAGTGGTGGTTATAAAAAGTAGGCTTATTTCTTTGACATTTAATTTAGACCTGCAAAATGATGTCTGTCTGTCGGCATCATAGTAAGTCCAAACACATTTACTACTCAAATCCAAAGCAATCGAAATAGGAAGCCAAATCAGGCAGTTGGGACAACTACTAAGTTCAATATGTTTCGAAGTTTCTCCCCATTTCCGGTGATTTATAATTTAAAGAACAGCAGTTTTGTTGAAACTTGTTTGTAACACCATTTCAGATAAGTCTGTCAACTGGGCTGGTGAATACGCTGGAGGATCTCTGGTTCACCATCGACCCAGTAGTTTCAAAAAACAAGTTCAGTGTAGAATACCGATGAGAAATTAAAAGTGCATAGTTGAAAGAGACAAGACAGATTTGAAACAAACTGAAAGATAAAACGTAAACAAAAGGAACCAAAGCGTGGAATCCAAAAACTATTTTTTAAAACAGGTGTGGGATAAGGTGTTCATGAAGATAAACAATGTTAAATAAATTTAAAAAAAAACTCATGCTAAGCTGTTTGTTCACGATGTGATTTAAATTCCTTTTAAAACTAGTGGTACACACAATTTGTAAAACTGACTTACTGGGTACCAACGGCAAATAGATTGTCACCTAGAGATTCACAACTTCATTATATAAGAAATTTTGATATTCATTTAATTTTGACCTGTTCGTTGTGATGGTCGCATGAGTACACGTATGCCAATGCATTTTTCTCTTTCTTTTGTTTTTTTAATGAAAGGGATCAACGTGTCTTTAAAATGTTATTTCGAAGGATAAAGATCATTTTCGCATTTGATTTTGATAGGGTTACTTTTAGAGTTTTTTCATGCACATTCAATTTTACAGTACATTTACCAACAAGTAGAACAGTAAATTTTACAAAGGAGAAAAATAAGGAGGTACATTATTTTGGACGTCGGTTCAAGTGTGTTGGTTGAGATTTTGCATCGTGCATTGTAGTATTTTTGCATCATGTATAAAAGCATTGTTTTTGTTATTATGAACCAAAACTGACTGTACATCATGTTTAGTAGTTTTCCATGCATCACTTATGGTAGTATTTTATCATTGTATCATTTAACGGATTTTTATTTTTAAATCGTGTATAATATAAATTTCTGTATCATTTTTGGATTGTTTTTGTTTCATTTTTGGTAATATTGTTAATACATTGTGCATGGTAGTATTGGTTTTTTTTTAAAAATAGAATACTTGTATTTTACGTTTATCATCATTTATATTACTGTCATATATTTAAGCAATGTTCAAGTTCTGTTTAAAGAATTGTTCCTAACAGTTTGGTTCGAAACGGCAACAATTATTCGTTATGAATTCGCTTTTGTCACAATAAACTGAATAAATCAAGCGGTAAAATAAAACATTTTGGTACTAGCATTATCGCTCCGTACAAACACTAGACAATATTGCGTAAAGATTATTTGCTAAATGCTTCTTTAACTTTATGGTCGAACAGCCAGATCATGTTTTAAGCGACATAGCAACGGCTTTGAAAAATCAAGGAAACTGATAAACATCAGAATTGGCTTTATAACGACAGGAATATAAAATTTAGATCTATAAGCTGTGCCTTACACAAAATATGTTCATTCTGAACCTCTGACCTCCCTATGCCACCACCTTTTTCAACCACCAAACTCCCAAGTAATGAATATTATAGAAACAATTGGTACAATCATTAAGGCATAGGGCGTAGGTTTCTGATGCCGCTGTCACAGCAATCATGAACTCGAATCAGAGAAAGCAAGTATGCACTTAAATTGTAGGACATATCTCCTTTTATTAGCTGAGACAGTTGCTATTAGAAAAAGGAATTCGAAGATAGCAAAGTGGCAGAAAGATATTGTTAAGAGGGAAAACTGACAAGAACATGGCCAAAAAAATGAAACGAAAAAAACATAGAGCAAACAACTGTAGTTAATCGAATCCTACAAAAACTTAGGTGAATTCAGGTGCTCCGGAAGGGCTAGTAATTCCTGTTCCATTAGTGGCACCCACAGTGTTACTCATTAGCTTTTGTTTACCCAAACGGCAACACTTTTGTTTAGCACTGAAAAATGGAAAAAAAATGGTTAAGACGAATCAGAAATATACCTGTTTGAATTTGCAGTTAGTAGTTTATGTGTCTTTTAGACAGTAATTTTGTTGTGTCGTTTAGGTAATAGTAATAATATTAATTGTTTAAAGTAGTATTGGTTCGATTGTGTATACTGATATTGTTTTTCATCATGTAAAGTTATTTTTTTTTAATCGTAGTAGTATTGTTAACACGCAATGAATGATCAAATTGTTTTTAGTTTCGCATAGTGTTATCTGTGCTTGCTGAAAAATAGCACTGTATTTCGATCTTACATGAACTGTGTATAGCTTTGTGTCATGTATAGTAGTATAGCTTTTACATCATGTAAAGAAGCACTTTTTTCATTTAGTATGAATATTTGTATCAAAAGATTTTTTATTCAGATTCTTTGATATTTGTAGAAAACAATTTTTGTGTTCATTATCTAAAAGATCACGTCGTTAACATCACTCCTCTTATAATAACCGGTAAATAATTTTTCGTTATCATTTCAATTTTGAAAGAACAACTAAATGATAACTTCACGTGTCTTGTACAAATACCTAAACGAATATGACGCATAACACGTAATAAATGACTAGAGACGTCATTGAATGATACGTGCATTTAATCAGCTGTTAATGAAAAATCCCATTAACTTTATTTTCCAAGCCGTTGACAATGACAGATGTAATCTTATTGTCAACTGAATCAATTTAATCCTTATGTAAAAGCTTGACACTGATCTATAGGTAGAAAAGGTAGCTTGCCTCTGAGGAATATTGTGATATATTGATACAGTAATATCCTATCGCTAGCAGGGATAGTTAATCTTCATTGGATGTTGATGATAGTTCGGATCCTGTTTAGAACTAATGTTAGATCGAGGCTCTCTTCTTCGATTGATGGTTTAATTTGGGAAGGTTTCGTTAATAATTTGTCATTATGTTTATGATGAAGTATACTTGAAACTATTTAAAGCGCCTGACATGAAAAACAAAAAAGCAAAAGTTTTGATTATTGCAAAAATGCATTTGAAATGAATTTTTTGTCATCAACAAAGTCAATAAAGTTATTAACATCTCATATTTAAGTCACTCTCAGCTATTTTCTGTCACCCAAAACACCGGCCAAATCCATTCACAAACAACTACAAAGCCAAAGTTCCAAATGGCCTCTAATTTGTTAAACCAAGAGTAAACTTTAAACATAATAACTTTTTTCAAAAATAAACAAGACAGATATTTAATCCCCATGTACGGTCAAAAGATTGTAGGATGGTCAGTGCGTTTGTTCGTTTAATATAATCTACGTTTTTAAAACATGAAGAAGATAATTTTCATCGCGGAGACATAATGTACACAATGAAACAACATAATCTTTTTTATTGTATGTTTAATTGAATTCTGAAATTCTAATTCTTATTTTTAAAGATAAACATGAATATATACTCATCAAAATTGACTTAAATAGTGAAAAGCTTTCCGAATTCCCGTAAATAAGGGAAATATAATAAAACGTTGAAAGACATTTTTGAGTATCGCTTTAGCTATAACATTGAAATGTACAATTAGTAATAAATGATCGATAAAGAGAGACCAAAATAACAAGTAATGAACTTTCCTCTACTTTAAAACATGAATTCAGGTTAACAAATGCAATGTTGAATAAATACCCTGGATTTATTTGAAATATGTTAGAAGATGTTAACTAGAGCTCTTATCAATATCACTTATTCTCTATGTCAAGCTTTTCTGGAGTGCGATTTTCGATTAAATAAAATTATATGTGCGCCTTTGTATTTATTTAAAATCAAAAGAAAGAATCACCCTACGGTTAACGGTTCATGCTTTACACTATGCAAAAGAGTTTTTCATATTATTATATACCCCTGAATTTCTTTTCAGGGATTTCGCATTGAGGACTGGCCATCTTTGTTTTTGGCGGGAGCGCTGAAGTTTGACTATGTAAAGTATTATGAAACATTGAGCACATTTTTATTCGGACCCCCCGTTTGCGATACAAATAAGAAAAATTACATTCAAAATTCCATTTAGGCCGCCATTATGCATTTCTACAGGTTATTTAACCCTAGTAAAATTACTTTAGTTTACGCAGCGTTGACAATGTGTACTCCCGGTTTCGAGCTAGCGCGTGGAAAAGGCCACTTCCGGTTAACAAATGGCTAATTTTATAATGTAAAATCCCAGAAGGGAATTAAGAACTCGGCGAAGCTTAAATGCATTAAGGTTGCTAAAAAGTTGCAAGTTATTTGCACTTTTTTTCAATTTACAAATATACAATATTTTAAAATAATACGGTAGACAGTTTTCTTTCACAACCTATTTACCCGTTCCAACAAGCTCTGACGTAGAGTATAAATCAAACCACAAGAAAGTTCGAGATCCAAACATAGTCGAAAAGGGAAGCAAAATTCAGCGGAATAGACTAATACTCGGTGCAATACGTTTCGAAGCCTTTACGTATTTTCAGAGAATATAATTTAAACAAAGGCAGCGCATTTCTGTAAAACATTTTTAAATAAATTTCATTTCAGAAATGTTTTACAACTGGGCTGTCGAACCTTTAGAACACCAGCAGAGTCATCGACCTAGTAGTTTTCCAATAGCTCTTAATTGACCTACAATATTCTGAATTCAGTGCTTAAAAGTTACAACAAATTCAGCAAATCCATTATATGATTAATTTCGTTACAGGAGAGTCCGAAAACTGGGCAGGTGAATACCCTCGAGGACCTCTCATTCACCTGCACAGGCATCGACCCAATGGTCCCAAGAGACAGGTTTATCAAAAGCTTTCGTTTGGAAATTTATGTAGAATATACTAAATTGAAAATAATTTTATTCATCTGCTATAAATGTTTTACTAAGATCATATCAACGTTTTGGATCTTTTTATACTTTTGAATGTTTCGTTTAAGTTAATGATATTGTAAGGTTGTTAATATTACATTGAGTTGACTGCTTCATTTCATTTACAATTCAAGAAGAATCGCCCTTTCAAAGTTATTCATAGTAGGAAAGTAATTTACTTTCAGCACGAAGTCTACCACTTCCATTACAACGACACATTCACATCATACGCTTGGCCAAGGGGATTCCTTTCAACCTAAACATATTGCATAACCTAAAAACCATAGCAGAGGTGAAAAATTTCATAGATACCAAAGAGGCAGATAATGCTTTATGATTCAGTGCTTAATAACCTTTAAATCTCAAAAAAGACAACTAACTAATCAAATTATTAAGGGGTTTATATTGAAAAATTTTTCAAGTCTGTATGGTTGAAAACGGATGTTTGTCCGTGCACTATTTCTGTATTCTTATATTTTTTATCAACACAGAAATTCTAACTAAAAATTGGAAAATTGTTTCTTTACAAATATATAAAAAAATAAGCTGTTTCATATAGAAGGTTTTTTTCTGAACAACACTTTATAGATTTTGCCAGATAAATGAAGAGTCGGGTGTAAAAAGACATATTCACGATCTCTTAGCAATTATTTATCCGAAGTAGATTAATGCAAGAAACGGCTTTCAGACGGTTACTTCGTCAGAACAACTTACACTTTAAGTGGATACTTGTAAGGTTTCACCAATAAGTTCAATAAATAGCTTCTGTTTTTGTTTTTGGATTTTAGTTTGCCTCGAGTTTGTTTCGGTTTTTTTTAAGATGCAATAATCGTTTTTAAATGTGCTAAGCCGGATTGTGTTTTTTATTTGATTATATTTGGTACGTTTTTTTTTTTTTGTTTTCCACGTTTTTGCTTTCAGTAGAGCTCTCATACTGTTTTGGTGAAATTCATGATTAAAAACCGGTTAGCAATTTGGTTTGACAGATTACGCTTTGAAATGTACATACAGCATACCTACATTCTCCATATTTATTCAACAATGGTAATTATGTATTTTGAATTCAATTCAAACTCTACTGGCATTATCTTTATTTTTACTTAGGTAATAGGGTTGTTTTCTGGATGTAGCAGATGAATTTGGCAGAACAAAAAAGGTACATTGGGCATCATACTTTTAATCGTCTATTTGGTCTACAAAGGTTTCGTTGTTCCGGATACCACTCACAATCGGTTATTAAATTTTGTACCGAGAATGTCCTTTCTCTTACATTTCTTATCTCTCAAAGATTCGGTGGTCATTGGTCCAAGCAATATCTTTTAACCATATGGCAGTCGTGAAAACTATCTATTGCTGTAGTTTGGACAGTTAGAGAACTCTCCGTTTATTTCATCTCCTAAATTAGAAATTCGAATTTTTCATATTTCTGGATTTGTAAGAGATGTCTCCCATACGGTACGGTATATTGATACACTTATAAAGATATAATTTGGGTTTTGATTTTTTTTTAAATTTTATATTAGTTACAAATTTAATGCAAAAAAATTCTTTGGTTCATTTTATCAATGCGCATTAGACTAATTTTTTTCTTTTAGTAAATATTAGGGATTTTGCGAAAAAAGAAAAATTTTAGGTTTTATTGCGTTTCAGCTATATTGGGAGACAGCTCATACAAAAAACATACACATTACGGATGCATCTCAGGTTACGAAAAGCGGAAAACAGAATACAGTTCATCTCTTCAGATTAAGTTTTTGGTATAGAAAAATTTGAAGATTGTTATTAAGCAGTGCAGTGAATTATTGAAAAATTCTTAAGACTTCCTACAAATTCTACAATTGGGTTACCAATGACTACATCTTTTAGGATGAAAATAAAAAAAAATATCCATCCTTTTTTTGATAAATAGTTTTGCAAAATTTTTTATTTCAATGATAGAAAAAAATTTGAATAATTAAGAAAGAAATATATATTTATCACGAGAAATAGAATATATGACTAGTTAAATTGTCTAACTATTAAGAAATTAATTATGCTGTATTTTAACGCAAAAAAAAAGATTAAAAATTACACAAAGTATTTTTTATCAAGGGAAATAAAATACGTGAAAATAAGTGTGATCATATTTTGTAATATACATCAGTCAAATTTACTGATATCAATACAGATAAGGATTCAAAATAAGCTGAAAATTGGTTTTCGGTATCGATCTCAAGTGTTAAATCCATTTCAACCGATTTTATAGTATGTTTTTGTTGCGGTTTTGTCACAATACAGTCCCAGGTTAGGGGGTTGTTGAGCTTAAAAACTGATTTAACCCCGTCACATACTTAATGTCCCTGTCCAAATCCGGGTACCTGTAGTCCAGTGACTGGAGTTGATTAATTAGTCATTTATTGTTAATGTTCACAAATTTTTCAAAAGATTCGTCGGTCAGTTTATCTGAGCCAGTTTTGAAGATTCATTATACTTTTTCATTTAAAGGTTGAAAAAGCCTTCTGCAAACACACAATAAAGTTCTTATTACATATAACACGGGCAAATTTAGTGGGGAGATTCGACTTTTGAAAATGCAAAAATGATTGATAGCACTGGTTTTTTAAGCAGGCAGTATGTATTGGCAGGTTACCCTTTCCAAAAGTCCGATCAACTTATGTACGAGTTTTTGTTTGCAAGTGCCGAAAGTTTGGATCCGCATATAAGACAATTATATCAGTATAGGTTTTCTGCAATACAATTAAATTTCATTTGTAAAAATAACAATTGTATTGGGTGCCCCAAGCATCGACAACGAGAAGACCAAATCATCTGATTGGTCGTGCTACACTTCTTCATTAAAAAAGTACTACGTCTGAAATTTAACCTAACAGTTTTAGGGATGACATAGGCAGGTACAAAATTCATCCCCAACACTGTAAGGTTAAATTTCAGACGTTTGTTTGATTTCATGTTAACCTTGTATCATCTGATGCTTCAGAGATCCGGTGGGTGGAGGTATATTTTGGAGTTGTCACAAATTTAAGATGTTTGTACAAATTGATTTGTTGTGGCTGTATCAAGTAGAAATACGAGATTCTTTACAATATACACAAAAAGCTGGGATAATTTGCCTGCAAAAATGAAAAATACCATCTACACGCAACAATACATCA
>JAULBM010172140.1:0-17843 GCA_032357055.1 Geukensia granosissima
TTCGGCGAAAATTTTTGAAAATAAAAAAAATCGGGGCGGGCGGGGATGAGAATCTAGGAATTTTTTTATTATGGCCTTAGTTGACCTTACCAATTGGACATTGGAATACTATTACTTTGTTGGTTGACTTTGACTTCCCACCAAGATGCTGACACCACAGTTTGTAATAAGACACCCATGAGAATGTTACTGTGATTCTCTTCATTTCATTGATAAAGTGATATGACTGTCTGAATTAAATTCATGATATATTTCTTTGCTTTTAGTCAACACAAGTCCACTGTTATTTGAGGACAAGTGTAGTACACCAAGCACATCAAAGAAGCAAGCAATGATAAAGACAAAACCTGCAGTATGTTATTATCTACAGTTCCTTGTTTTATTTACTTTGGAAACTTGTTCTTAAGAGTTGAGAGATGGAATAAAACTTGTATGTTCTTTATACTGCCTGAACAAAATTACATGCAATTGCATAAAGGAATCCTTTATCAGATGTTTTTGCCATACAATTCATCTTTAAGTGTGTACCCAACACCTAAAGGAAAAAACTGTCTTGACATTTTAATCATATATCATTTTATTAGCTCACCTAATAGCTTGTGTCATCACTTGGTGTCCATCGTCTGTCCGTCCGCCGTCCGTCCATATTTACAAAAAAATCTTCTCCTCTGAAACCACTCAGCCAATTTTGACCAAACTTTGATGGGATGGTCTTTGTGTAGTCTTCTTTCAAAATTATGTCCAACAACCCCAACTAAGCAGGTTAGCTTTCTGATATTTAGCACAGACCTTGAATATGGGGTAGGGTATCATGTAAGCCAGTTTTAAGTTGGTCACATTCCCTCTTCCTGTTTGACGTGACTTTTGACTATTTTTACATGTTGGAAAATTTATGTCTCATTTTTCTCAGCAACCATGCAGGCTAGATTCCTAATATTTGACACAGACCTTTTGTATTAGGAAGTGTATCAGGCAAGGCAGTTTAAAGTATGTTGCCTTTCCACTGCCTGTTTTCCAAGACTTAAACTATTTTTTCATGTTGGTAAATTTGTCACATTTTTCTCAGCAACCATGCAAGTAAGCATCCTGATATTTGGCATAGCCTTTTGGTATGGGGAGATTTATCATGTAGACAGTTTGGAACCTGTCTCATGTCCACTTTCTGTTTGCCAATATTCCTTAACAATATGTGGTACCAGGCCACACATTATCTCCAAGTCTCCAAGGAAGACCCAATACTAAGTTTACCTTAAAGCTGAATGGCATTGGGTAATAACAGTCAATGTAAGCTAGATTTTTAGATGACATCATCAAAATATTCTGTTTTTATGACATTTAGAAATTGGTATTACCTAAGGTTGTAAGCAGCAGCATATAATGTGTTACCTTTTTTTTTTTAAATTATCTGTTCAGTCACGTAGCTTCCTAACAATGCCCTAAAATTTCAAAGTGTTTTGAGGTTTCCAAAACAGAAGACATGGCCAGATAACAGCAAGTTTAATTCTCTGCAAATGTAAAGGTGGTTGTACTTAATTTACTCAACAAATCTACAGTAATGCTTTAAAATCACCTCCAGGAAAGATGTGATGTAGGAAAATGGTTATTGGAATGCCTATTCAGTCTTTCAAACAATGTTTTGGGTTATATAGAAATCACACCATCTGTCTTTCTACATGCCCTCTAAGCACAGATCTGATTTTTAGAATTTTCGTTTTTCAAAACCAGGTTTTTCCTGTATTGCATCCTTTATTACACAAAGAATTTAACTTCCAGTAACCCATTTCCGCTTTATTTCTAAGTTGTCAGGTCTATGTTCACTGACTTGAGCATGCTGGCTTTAAGCACCAAGGTCCTGGGTTTGATACCAGTTGAGCCAAACCAAAGACTTTAATTTGCTACTTCCTCTACTTAGCACATAGCATTTAGGAGTAAAAGCGAAGACTGGTCCACCCAGTGTCAATATAGCTTGTCTGTAAAGTGTCATGTCTCCCTGTTGACTGTTGCTTTTGTCAGCTAGCATTTTAAAAATTGGTCTAGTACAATGGAGGGTTCATTTAACATCACTTTTTTTTATGCTGTGGTCCTGAAAATGCATGAAATATTAGCGAACATTTAATCAATCATTCAAATCTAAACTGTTCAATTGATTTCAGTAAAACATGAACATCAGACACAATGTACACTATATATATATAGGAAGGAAATTTATCTTGGCTCATTCCAAGGGCATCCACTGGGAAAAACTGAGATAGGGGAGTGGAGTATCTTTTTGTGAGTTTTGATCACAGTTTGTCTTGTTCAAGACATCTCTTGACAATGGAGGTGCAATACTCCATTTTCTTTTTATCACAGAAATGATAAGCCATTTTATTGTACTGCTATAGTAATTAATAATCAACTAACATGGTTATTACTTGTTTTCTTCAAAACACAGAAGCAATGTTGTGATGTTGAAGAGTTCTACATTGATGATGATTTAAGTCCACACACTCATAAACTTATTGGACGAAGACTGGATAATACTGATACAACAAAGCTCACCCAAAGGAAACAAGATAAAGAAAGAAGGAAACACCCAGACTACATCAGACCATTAAGGAATGAGTTTCAGAAGTCTGAAAACAGGCAAAATCAATATAGAAAAAGTCAGAACAAACAGAGAACTAGTCAGCCAAGTAATATAAGAGCTTTGAAAGACAAACCAAATTACAGTGCTAATAGACCAGACCTATGTCAGAGATATAATCATGAAGAAAATTACAACCCAGACTACAGCAGACAGAGTAACAAGCAGAAATACAGTAGAATGATGGATTACTCGCAGATGGATGAAGAATATCACAATAACAGTACAGTACGATACAAAACTGACTATAAAGAAAGGCATTATGATAGTGATCTTAGCTCAGATTCTATTAAGGAGGATAAAAGTTTACAGCTGAGGAAATTACATACTTCATTTCATTCCATACCCCAGCAGTATGATTATTCTGGAGGTAATGCAAATTAAGGGTTATTTATTCACATAGAGGGTAGACTTGTAAAGGCAATTCAATTGGAATACTGTAAGTTCTGGAATTATTGCGATTTGTTACTTTTACATTATATTATTTTAGCTTCTTAATACTTATGGTTGAATACTACTGACGAAATCAGAAATGAGAGTTTTATATATTGTGATTATAACCTTGTCACAATTTTTCAACTTTTTTGTATTTGTTAACTGTTGGAGGACATGGTACACCTCACCCTTTTCCAGGCCAAGTCTCTTAACCTCATACAAAAAAGTTGATATTTTTCAACATTAGACATTGACCTAATATTTTATATATATCTTAAATTGATCAATACGAATATGAATATTTTATTGAACCAAATCAAGGGCCCGTATACAGCATATTATATAATTAAAAAGCTATATAATGTGATACAATATTTATACATAATAATTCATTAATTTCATTTGAATAACAATAATCAAATAATGACTTGTATCATAGTCTTTGGTATTTTTCAGACGCTGTTAAAACATATCCATCAGAAACTAGTACCTATCCCAGAATTATTGTAGCTACCTCTGAAACTGATCAACAGAAATTAAAGGTACATGTTGCATTTCTTAAGTGATTTAGCAGTTCTAATAAACTTTGTCACATGCTTAATTTTTAAGATACCCATTTTAAATTTTGTTAAACCTAATCATAGAAATGTTTCAGTTCTTTTTATATCATCTGATATCAAGAATGTACGTACATGTAATATGAATCTTCACTGAATATGGTAGTGTCACCAAAACTTGGGGAAGTGTTAATTTTAGTTCTTTAATTAGGGCCCTGCCCCTATGTGGTGGACGCCCTATAGTAATCACTCTGTCCGTCCAAAACACATTCGTGTCCACTCCAGAACTTTGTAACCAATTACTGTAGAGTGATGAGATTTTGCATGATTGCTAACCACTATTAGAAGGTGTATCATGTTCCAAAATAATTTTTGTCCATCAAAGCTCAAGGTCCAAAACTTAGGGTTTTTCATGGGACCCTTATATGATATACTGTAAAAAGTCATGTTTGCTTCATAACTTTGTAACCAACTATTGTAGAGGGTCCTGTCCACTCCATTACTTTATAACCAATTATTTTAGTGGATGGATACTTTGCATGATCACACACAGATAAATTTTCTGTATTATTTGATCCTTCAAAATGTTATTCATAATTAACTTTTATTTACGCTACGGCAGGGTCCTTAGAGATGGTTTCCATCTCAATGTTATCCAGTTTATTCCTGCGATGCATGGATGAGAATCTATATATTACCTTGACCTTGTTTTAGGTAATTTATTTATTTGTCAATCTTACCTGGGTCATAGCGTAATGGTTTTATATTGAGGTAGAATGTTTGACATTACTTTGTTATTTATATCAATCTTACCTTGGTCATAGCGTAATGGTTTTATATTGAGGTAGAATATTTGACGTTACTTTGTTATTTATATCAATCTTACCTTGGTCATAGCGTAATGGTTTTATATTGAGGTAGAATGTTTGACGTTACTTTGTTATTTATATTTTTATTAACATATTTTGTAGACTTTATCAGAGAGTGTAACGTCAGTACAGGGTGGATGTGTAACATCACCTGGGTATGATGAAATTGTCTGTACTACTTACGCAGGTAATTTTCATAAAATTAATTATATTTGATACACTAGTTTTAAGTGTTCCAAAAAGTCATTACAATAAATTAAATATAAAGTTGATTTGTTTTTTAATAAAATCAAAGCTTTATTATAAGCATTGGTAGACCTTATTCATTGGTGTTTTTTCAAATGATAGAGGACTATAGGAGTTCATATCTGAAGAATCCCCGGCATCAATTGACAATTTGGTGGTCACAAATTGAGTTTACTGGAGACAATATTTGTGACTATCAAATCCAAATTGATGCCAGCAAATCTTCAAATACAATACGGTTAACTCTATTTTAATGCAAATGAATGAAGTTATGTATTGAATAATGTTGGTTTAATCTTCTCACCAAAAAAAGCTTAAATTTTTTATTAATGAATATTAAGCTTTCATTTTTAAGTTGTGCAAACTTGGACAGAAGCTACATTTATCAATTTTCCATTTATTTGCATTGGAATAAACAAATTAAAATTATAATCACCTTTTTTTTCATTTTAAATTTAAAAAATTTTCAATCTTGTAATATTTAAAGAAAACTTGATATGTTCAATAGAATGGGAATGAAAAATGAAGAAATATTTAATTTATTTTTGCAAACCCTAAGTTTCACTTAGTTAAAAGTCATCTTTTTTTTCCGGTGCTTTATTAATTGTTCAACTTTGATTGTAATGAAAAAACAATCCATGAGCAATGGCAGAAGAAAGTGGACCAAGTTCAGACTAATAGGTTTTATTCTCCTTCAACACTTTCACTTATTTAATAAAGGTAAAATTCTGCCGCCAAATGTTTGAATTTATGAAATTTTCTCCTTGACCTCCTGAGATTTATAGCGTGACTTGAGCGACTCCACTCCAATTTATAGAGCAACTTTAACTTCTCCCTGAAAGTGAAAGCCCAGAAGGCAAATTTTTTGCCCACTTTGCCCTCCAGCATGAGCCCTGATACAGACCAACTGGCATCTACTCATATCACTGCATATTGGAAATTAATTAAGGTGCTATACAAAAAGTTGTACCACCAATAATTATGTCATAAATTTTTCCTATTTCATGCAAATTTTACAGCTTGAATCAGTGTGTGAACACCGACCATCACTATTTTTTCCGTTAATAAGGGCAATATAAAAATTGGCATTTAGTATCAAAATCATGTTCGGCTTAGTTTACACACTTATTCTTTAAAAAGAATAGATTCAGTCAAATATTTGAATATCTGGAAAAAAACATGTTTCTGAATATGACACCATTATGAGGGTGAAAAAACCAATATTATGTATATTTGAATTAGTTGAGTAAAAAATTGTATGTTACAGCAAATAGTAACAAAATTGATAGAATATGTTTATTTGGTTTTTACATTGAAGATTTGGCAACATAAAGTCTTTATCTGACCTTAATTTCAGTGATCTATACATTTTCTTATACTGCAGCTGGACCATTTCCTGTTGGCTATATTTCCTAATTATAGTAGCAAAAAGATATTTTGTACAATGTCAATTTCATTTCCTTCATTGAGGGACACAAGAAATTTTATTATTAACAGTTATAATTTAATAACTTTGTAGTGATCGAAATGTTTTCATAGCTGCAGTATAAAAACAAAACTAGATCAGTGTCTGAAAAATATGAAAACTTTTTTGTATTTGGCATGAAACTGTTGAAGGGCTTGATAAACCTTGCCCTTTCCCAGTTTCATAGCCTCATACAAAAAAGTTGATATTTTTCAAACATTGTCTTAATATTGTATATTTATTTTATTTCAAATATTGATATTTTTTCTTGTTTATTAATATGAAGTAAATTGTCAAAGATTCTATAGTTATATATTGCCTCAACTTAAATGAATGAAATTTACAGGTTGGGTGTCGAGTTTGACATCTGAGCCCCTTATTAAAGAGAGGGGGCCAGATACATTCTCCCTGACAGCTGAGGGCAAGGATAAAATCCTAGGTCTTAGGTAAACGTCACTGACCTAGCACTGGGAACACAGGCTTTACTCTAGGGAAGGATGCACTAAAAAAATGTGATGGATTAATTCCCTTAGATTCTAATGCAATTTATGTAATTTTTTTTTCAGGGGGATGGGGAGGTGGAAAAATAAAATATGATGCATATTTAAGCATGCAAGGAGGAGAAAACCTAAATTTTTTTTACAGAAACTATTTAAAATCAATATTTGAAATGACTTATTATTTTTTTGTATTGAAATTATTGAAGATACTTTACTACATAGAAGGGTGGGGATGCCATTTAAAGACATCTGAATGGATCAGTGAAGAGTTTTTCCATCACAGTTTAAACACACATAGCCCCCCATAGTAAGGTTAATAGTAACAATCAATATTAACACCTTATTTAGCAGCTTACTTGCAGTTTTGGTTTTCGCCTGAACCTTTTCCACACTACGCCATAGGAAGCAATTACCACCATTACACATGCACAATCTGATGAAATAAGAACTTGGTAAATTTGTTCTCTAAGTTTACAAACCAAGTCTGTTTCCCAATGTTTAGGATCTTTAATAATTATAACAAATTCTTAGGTCATTTGAACAAAAAGTAGACTGTGTGTTATCAGATCCTGGTTTGTGAACGTATTGAACAAGTTAACCAAGTTCTTAGTTCATAGATTGAATGCTTGTAGTTTCTGATATTGAACATGGACGATCTTCATAAATGCATTTATATAGGGAGTTCTAACTCTCATAACAACACATTTTCATATTTGCATGCAACAATGAATCAGAAACCATGGCTTTGACAGCAAATAATTTGCTTCCCCCAACACTTCTGGGTTTGATAATAGTTAAATCCATTTCCCCAAAAAATATATTCTCCAGCCTTATTATATATAATTGTCATTCCCTACTGATTAGTCTGCATTATTAATATTCTTTCTTTTTCCTGAAAATATACTCCATCAAATCTTGTCCACTTTAAAGAGAAATTACTTTAATGCAGTACCTCTGTTACATAGTTATTTAAAAACAACACTTTTTAGAGAGATTCTAAACATTGTCCATATCCCCAGCTAGACTTGTTTTAACTTAGGATCGTATGATAATTTCTTGTCCTGAATTACTAAGATGATTGAAAGGATTTGTTGTGTAAGGGATTGGCTTATACAAACATTATTTTCATGCCATTTGGAAATTCAAGATGGCCACCACATCCAGAATTACTTTGAAATAGGCCAAGGCTTATACAAAAATTATTTTTCATGCCATTTGGAAATTCAAGATGGCCACCACAGCCAGACTTACTTTGAAATTAGACTGGATAGTCCTCTACATCTGTAAGAGTTAGACTTACTTTAACATTGGGCACTATGAGCAATTTGTTGTTATTTCTCCTTGTTTGAAACTACTGAGGTGATAAAAATGATTTGTTGTGTAAATAATTATTTGATTACACTTTACAAAAGGGTTCTAAGAAAGTTGTATTTTTTTGTCATTCAGAAAATTCAAGATGATCACCACAGCCCAACTTATTGTAACAATATATCTTATTGGAAATTGTTTCCTTCCTGTTAGAATTTAACATCGCAGTTTGACTAGGTTTATTAACTGGTATTAAAATTTTTCAAAGAGAATTTTTGTTATATTTGGAAGTGTTATTAGACATGCTTGGATCTTTTACATATAGTTAGCAATGTGGTATCAAGTTAGCAATACCACCTCTTGGGAGCCTCTGTTATATCATATTTGATGGATTTAAAAATTAAGGTCATTTTTGGCCATATCATTTAGTTATTAATATATTGTAAAATAGCAATTCATGACATTTGGACTTCCGGCTCTTGCACTAGTGGCAAAGGTTATAATAATCATTAATATTGGAAATTTTACAAAAATTTAGGATATTTTAAGATTAGGTAGAAATTTTTTCACATGGCATGTTTTGGACAAGACTTGATCTATATTATGAAGAATAATGGTGTGAAAATGCATTCCATTTGTCTTTAAGTAAATTGCTTTCTTATATACAATTTGATTATTCAGCAGAGCTTAATGGCTTACAGTTGCAGGATTGCAGTTGGAGCTGATGCACATTTATTTGTAGTATGTAGATAAAGCACAAGTTATTTTCAGGCTGGGTAGTAGGATTAACATCAGAACAACAGACTAAAGGTTTGGGGCCAACAGAGCTGGTTATAACTGCAGCAGCTTCGGCTAAAATTGGCACATTAAAGTAGGTGTCTGAAGGGCTCTTATTTATAGAGAAAAAATATGTATTGGTAGTGAGTTAGTTGTTAGTTTTTTTCTTTTGTACATTTACATGTAGCATATTAAACTTTTTAAAGATTTCATTAAAATGCTTTACAAGGGCAAAGCGATTTAGATGAAAATAATATTTCATGAATTGCATAGTTTTTAAGGAGTATTTTTTTATAGATTAGATATTTCAAATGGTATTTACTTGAAAAGAAATCACATTTCCTCTGGAAAAAAGAACAAATTAACAATATTTGAAAGCACCATTGATATTTTGAGCAGGTTGTAATATTTCTTCCATTAATACAGTTCATAACTTAGACACACTCACTGGACCTAACTTGTAACCACTAGTTCCGAGTGAATGCACACATTTGACACCCAGTTTTAGCAATATTTTCTGTAATTTTATATATCTTCCTTAATTGTGTCTTGATCTGGACATATCTTAACTGCTTATATCATTGGAATTGTCAGTACTGTAGCTAAGAAGCATCTATGTGCCAATGAAAAGAACAGATACTTATTGGTTTTTTGCAAAAACTTCAAATTATTGATCAGAAAGTGACTCTATGGTTTTCTTGTGACCTGAAAATAGTAACACATGTACATGTCTTTGCTTCATAAGGCTGATTTCTATCTGATGTTTAAATATGAAAAACCTGTTTTTAATAAGGTCAAGTTTTATTATTAAACAAAAATATCATGATTTTAGGTTAAAACTTTGTTAAAGAATAAATATATTCATACTCTTTAAGGAAGTATTTTATAAGTTTTGTTGCCTTTGAAGATTTTCTTACAATATTATTAAAAACAAAACACTGCATTTTTTAGGTTACCTTCTGTATAGCAGGAGGACACAAAGGGATTACCTCCGTTGTCTTACTTGTTATCATTGACGTCACACTTCTGTCATCAGCTACTCCTCCTTTACCACTCACGGAATGCAATCAGAATTATACATAGTCTTTAGTAGCTTATTTATTTTATTTTTCTTACAAAATGATGCTTTAATTTTGTGCGAGTATGTTGAACACTGGAGTTAAGCATTCTTTATCTGCTACTACTCGTTGTGCACTCAACAGAAATTAAACAAAATACAAAATTAACAATGTTGAATAAATATGGAGAATTTATGTATGCTATATGTACATTTCAAGGAGTAACCTCTTGTCAGTAGCATTACTTACACATAAGTAGCAAGTCTAATATTTCAACTTCTCTTTCAATAAGAAGGAGGTATCTGTCTGACATAGCCTCACAAAGCAAAGCTGTGGCAGGGGACACATGTCTTTCTAAGTAGATTATAAGGTTTCAAATATTAGTTATGAATCTCTAACAAGTAGTTATAAATTTCCATATTTTTTCTGTCCAAATTGTGTTTGATGCAAAAATGTTACTGAAAATGGTTCAAGCTCGACATGTTTTCATATAAAAAAATTTTGACGTTTTTCTTGTATTGTTGAAAATTTTCCACTTCTCTAAAATCTGATATTTCAAATTACATGTAAGTTTCAATATGTTAATCTTTTTACAGACAGGAATTAGATGAATTACAACAGAAAGTGACGTCAGAACGAGAGAAATACCAGCAGTCTGCCAGCAGTAAGACCGCTATATCAGCTGTACCAGGGTTTAATATTAATGACAAGTTTGTCCTAAATAGAGAGGATGCTAGCTACACATTAAGTCTAGAACTACAACTCCCTATAGATAACGTTTTACTACAGGCAGGTTTTTAATATAAAAACAAGAGATGTGGCATGATTGTCCATGAGACAGCCATCCACGAAATGACAGTTGAATGTAATCTTCTAAGTGGTTTCTATGTTCATGCCACAAATTAACAACAGATTGAGCATCTTATGTTATTCATGCCAAAATGTTTGCATAATTTTCCTATAATTTTTTTGTCAAATTTGATTTGCATGAATTATTTTTTCACATGTACTGTGAAATTTGGCAAAATATATATTTCATGCTAAATTTATAAAGGCTAACTTTAAAATAGCAGGACATCCTAAGTAAAATTTATTATATTGAACAAAATGTTTTATTTACAGAGTGATGTGCCCATAGATTTACTGGATGTAGAGAAGAATTCAGCTGTTGTTAGTTACAGTGCATGTAATCCTGAGGTAATTAATTTTCTCATGGATGTCCTATAGTTTTACTTTGTCAAAATGAAATGCATTTATATTTCATTTAAAACTAATTTTTATTCTGGCCATTTTTTTTACCATTTCAATTGTGCAGCAGAAAAAATGGTTTAAAACTGCCATACATTGGTAATAACATTTATTATTCATTTTTCATTTAAAACACATTGAAAGCTCATTAAATCCCATTTAAAACTAATTTTTTTTCGCGAAATATGCAAATGAGATGAACCATTTTTATGCCATTGTAATAAATGAAGAAAAAATTATTCTGGTAAATTATCATTTATTTATCATTTATAAATGACATAACAAAACGAAGACTAAATGTAATATAAAAATAGATAAATGAAGTTAAAATGTTGTTTAAATGTAATAAAAATGATGGTAAAAATAACTTTCTGATCCCAAAAAAACCTGAATATTCTTTAAAAAGCTAAAATGTCTTAGAAGTACCGGTACCACTGGATCTAGTTCTAAAAGTACACTGTGAATAATTTTTGGTTCAAATATAAGATATAACAATTTCTACATTAAAAACGTATAAAATTTCAAGAGCACAATTTTATAAATAACTAGAACAAGAACTTCAGTTTCAAATTTAAACAATTTA
This sequence comes from Geukensia granosissima, assembly GCA_032357055.1. Lineage (NCBI taxonomy): Eukaryota > Metazoa > Mollusca > Bivalvia > Mytilida > Mytilidae > Geukensia > Geukensia granosissima. The sequence goes on from JAULBM010172140.1 coordinate 11,673, forward strand.
TGTAGCAAAAATAATTCTTAACGCTTTCATATTCAAAGAGTAGTTTTTCCCCATTCTGCCAGTTCGGCTGCTCATAGAATAGACATTTTTACCATTTTCTCTCAACGGTGCAAGACGTGTGTTTAATTCTGGGAGTATCAAATATTGGCCAAAGTTGAAATTTCATAAGAGTCTAGCTTATCCTTTAATATTATGACAAACCACGTTGTAACAAACACAAAAATGTACAATTTTAAAAGAATTTAAAAACTCGAATACTTCTCTATAAATCGTATGAAAATTTTTAACATTGCTAAAGAAAATATTATTCAAGTATGGTTTAGCAAAAATAAATGGCTTAAAAGCAGTTAATAAATATGTCTCTGGTGTAAGCTATTTGATTATAAATTAGGTCAGAAATGTAATTCAGTAGTCTGCATCACATGCAGGAAGCTGATTAATGACTTTATAATTGTATGCAGTGAGCCACAGTAAGATGTTTTCATGTCCACGGGTGTTTTGAAGATGTAAATATTTGGACATGGAAGTATTATTAATTTCATGTGCACCTACTTGTTCTATTCACGTGACGCCTTGCAAGCGGGTTATGTGCAGCTAGAAAGTTATTACATGAAGCTGTAGAAATTTTAATTTCAGTTTAGCTGCAAGCTCGTTGCATATTTTCAGATAAATTTGCAAGACACACTCGAGTAACTATACTTCAGCACGACAAAACCTGAATTGAAAAAAACAGCAAAACTATTACATCACAGAGTGACAAATTCGTACATGTTTTTCAAACAAAAAATTATACAACACCCATTCACATATTTACACATATAAGTGGGCAGATAATGAACAATTATATGACAAAAATGTAACATTTGATGCTAATCTGATAAAAAGGGGATTTTATTGGATTAAGGATAATGCAATTTTCCTCCATAAGATTAATACATGAGGTCATACCGCATACATTTTGACAAAAGATAACCATCTGACATATATTCTTGGACCCTTTGTATATAAATGAGCATGCAGTATATGAATTGCATGCAATTACTCACATATAGCATGTATAGTATTGATGACATCAACCAAGAACCAAGAGAAAATGTTTATTTGACATATTAAAGTCTCCTTAAAATAATCCATTATTACAAGCTAAATTATGATGAATGATATATATTGATATGTGTTTATATCCATAGGAATAATAACTGCACATGTTGGAACTCAATGACCTCACTATCAGATGCTGATCTCCCTGGCTCCAGATTTATGTGATTATGTGTTCATGATTGACCTAAACAAGAGCAAAATACACACAAACAACCTAGTTTTTATCAATAAATGATGTGAAATTTGTGACTAAATATTGATTAACTTTTAACATGTTTAAAGAAATTAAAGCATCTCATCTCTATCTTGAAAATTTGAAATTGAATATCAATAAGTTTTCACTATTTTCTACTGTAAATCTAATTTTGATCTTTGAAAAGTTGTTTACTTAATGTTTAACACAATTTAACAATTAAATCTTGAGCAAGGCATATAAAATAACAAGTCAAATTAACTTATCTGAAATTTCTCCGTGCACAAATCATGAAATCCTTTCTGTAAACATGGTAAACTGCTGATAATTCATCACTATCATCATAAATATCAACACACACAACATCACATGATGTTTGGTTTTATTTGTAAACACATATTTTATCACAAGGAATTGTTCTAGCTGTCATGACTGTGAAATCCAAATTGTGGTTTCAGCATTGAGTCATTCATCCTGCCGCTAAAATTTCAAATAATCTGTGTCTACGCATGTCAGGAAGTTGTCTTCAATAATTAAATAAACACAATGTCGGGTTAGACAAATATAAATTTACGGTAACAATCAGGACAGCTGTCAAAACATCAATTAAAGATGAACAGCTATTTGATAGAAAACTGGAAACTGTTACAAATGTTTTTACTTCAACAGTCAGGACAGCTATTAAAAATCTAAGATGAACAGCTATTTGATATAAAACAGGTATTTGGAATGCTTATAATTAGAAACCTGAATTTTTTGAGTTTTTGGAAACTGCTATCAAGTGAACAGCTAGGAACTCCTAAATAACTGTTATAAATTGATAAAACTGGTAAATAACTGCTATATAACAGCTGAAAATAGCAGTTCACTTTGACTTGGGTAAACTCCGAATTCCTAGAACTTTGGATGATCTCACTCACTGGAAATCTTCTGAATACAGAAATTTTCTGTTGTACTGGGTAAATCCCATCCTTCAAAGTGTGCTAAGATCAGAATTCTTTGTTCATTTTTGTCTCCTAGCTCGATCAATTTTCATACTATCTAAATGAAATGTGGCATTCGTCAAACATCCGTTAAATGCTTCAATCGTATAAATATCTTTAAAAAGGGATTTTATGTCTACAGTGCTAAATACGATAGACTACAAAAATGACAGCAAAATATAGTTACATTTGTGCTTGATGGGAAATTAGAATTTGGATCTGTGTTGGAATTTTTGCAGTCTGATGAACAACTAATGACAATTAATGTTGCAGTTTATATAGTGGAAACGATATAGAATAAGAAAAATGGAGTCTGTTGGATGTGTTTGGGAAGTTCAAGAATCTGATGTCATTGATTTTGTTCCTCTAAGCTGCATAATGAATGTGAACAATTTTGTAGTTGTTAACAATAAGAAATTCGTTTGTCCGTCACCAAACCGCTATGATAGAGACTGATTGTTAGGAACTTTACACCATTTTTCTATGAAAAAATGGTCAAGAAAAACAATGGGGAAAAAACTGAAAATTTGTACTTATCAGCTTGTAAAACGCACATTTTTTCTTATGTTTTCTTTAAAATGAAAAATAAATGGTCGTTTTGTTCACCATTTTTATTCATTTATGACAAAAATTAAAAATAAATGTCATGTTAAAAATGGTTCTAGAGATGAAGGAAAAACTAAAATGAAAATAAAATGAAAAATAAATGAAAAATTTAATAAAAATGTGAATAAAATGAAATTTAACTGCTTTTAAACCATTTATTTTTGCTAAGGGTTAACAGCACATTTTGGGTAGTCAGTAGGCAGTCAAGGCTAAATTTTCCTTTCCAACCAATCATTTTTTCAGTGGCAGTATAAAAGCCCCTCCCCTGTCCCTTATCACTGTCCACATATTGTTTTATTGTTATTAACTTGTTCCCATCCTGGCAATGGCTGAAACATTGTCTAGCACTGGTTTGAGTGGAATTCTTTGCTAGATTTGAATAGACAAGTAAAGAATTGCTTAAAAGTGGATGGATATGCATGTCTTAACAGTACATAACTGTCTAGTCTTTCTTTAAATGGAAATTGTTTCCATGTTTTGAAGGAAGGAAATTATTTACTGGCGACCTACAGATGTCAGGCCAACACAACACGCCTTGAGTTGAAGATAAGATCTATTGAAGGACAGTATGGTACTCTACAGGCATACGTCACACCACGAGTACAGCCTAAAACCTGTCAGGTTAAACAGTACCACATAAAACCGCTGTCTCTCCATCAACGAACACATGTATTTGATGATAATAGGTAAGGTTTGTAGTTTGTTATTTTTCATGCCCCACACAACTAAAAGTTTTCAGGGCATGTTGATTTACCCTTTGTCTGTCACCGATATTTTTGGACTTTTCCTCAAAAATAGTTTCACCAATCAACATGAAAACTGCAGTAAGTTGTATATATCAGTAGCCGTGAATTCCCTTTAATTTTTTAAATATTATTGATTTTTCATAAATGAGTATTGTGTATTCAGTGGGGGTTTTCCAGTTTCTGAAGGATACTAAAAATAGTTTCACCAATCAACTTAAGGTGACAATATCAATAATGGTAAAAAGATTTCATTAATTTTTGCAACATATTTCATTTTTTTGGATAGCATTTTTGGCACAATGACTCAAAAATGGTTTCACCAATTAACATGATACTGCAGGAAGCTGTGTAAATCAATAATGCAAAGAAATATTTAATATTTGTTATATATCCCATTTTTACCCAATTTTGACTTTATTTATAACAAAGTTGTGTTGCATGAACATTATATTTGTCTCCAAGTTGTGTCAATTTGGACTGTAGGGAATCAATTTCTCTGGCTAGGTGTTTTTTTTATATTAAACAAAATATAATTAGGACTTTACATATTTTGCTCCCTAGCAATCCTGATCAGTCCACGGAAGGGATCTGTACACTGATGAATTTAAAGTTTGAGAAATGGATTGCTGTCGTTCCGGCTTTAGTTCTATATAGAAATAAAAATTTTGTATGACAAAGTTGCTGAAATTTTTTTTCCGTCTGCCAGACATTGGGTCTGACAAGCAGGTGAGATCTGCCACTTCTACAAGACTTTTGTCAGACCCAGTTTTGCCATCCTGGAATTTTAACCAGGGGCATCCAGCTGTCCATTTTGAAATAAACGACATTTCCGGCCTTCGTTCTGCATCATATTTTAAACATTTTTCTTTCCTGTCTTCATCTTTTTTAACTGAGATCGTATGTTTTTTCCCAGGTTTTGTATTGGCCGAAAATTTTATCGGCCATGCTGCCATGGTAGAATAAAAAAAAATAAAACCTTGCCGACAAGGACACGATAGAAAAACCAACCGCACTATTCATTCAAATAAATTGTTGTTTTATTCCGGGATTAAAGGAAAAGGGTTCAAATGCTTCAAATTATACCTTTTCTTAATGAAGGGAAGCAAGAATCATTTATATTTAAATTATGCGTTATTAAATAGATGGGAGTTGCCCCCAAATCAATGGAGGAAGATAAATCTAAAACAATATTACAACTGGTTTCCGGTCGTTGCTGCGAATTTCAACTGTATGGTTTTATGACTTAAGGACCAGTTGCGATAACAAATTTGGTAAACATTTATTTTTTACATCAAAAATCTTAGATGACTGGCACGAAGTAAACATTTGACGGACCCTTCAACTGAAATATACTGTGGGACATTCAGTCCGACAATATAAAAGCTGTAGTCAGACCCTAGCCAAACGTGGTCCGTCGGTCCGAAGGTTCCGGCGGATTTCAGCAGCTCTGTTTATCTTCTGATTCCATTTGTTTATGGTTGCTAAGATTTTTCAAAAAGTTAATAGGGTCTTAGAGACTTCCAGATAATTTAATGAATAGATAGAAACTTGGATGTAGCGGTTGGGGAGATAAACACAGATGTGGATGCAGATGTTAAAGCAATACCAATAGTCCGCCTTTACTTTGTAAAGGTGAACTTAAAATTGGTGAGATTTTTTCAAAATACCCTTATTATTGTTAGAAGCATACCTCCTTGACCTTCAAAATATGCAAATGTTTGGCATTTCATGTACAATTTCCTTTGTTACTTATTGAATTTTGAATGTCTTTGCCTATAACTAAGCATAATTTTCAGTTCTGGATATAATTGAGCTAACTCAAATATACAGTACACTAATACTTTGATAGTTAGAGTTATCTTTATTTACTCTAAAGTAATTTTGATTGTCATATTGTTTCAATATCAAAACAAAGCAGATCAATTCCACTGTGATGTAATATGTGTACATTAACTGATAAATTGCATAATAAATATTTAATAAGTTCATATCTGACATTGAATTTTTCATTTAAATTACCAGAGAGACAGATTTCATTAGTCTATCCTATTGATTATCAACTGTTCCTGCCTGGGAGGTAAACTATGACCTCAATACACTTTAAATGTTGTATGAAAGATAGTTAAGAAACATCAGATATTTAAGGGAAAATTCTCTCTAAGAGATATCTAATAACATAAAAAACACAAAACTGGATTAAAAATAACAATTTCTCATGTTTCTCCTTGGTGACCTTGACCTCATAGTCACCAACATTTGTATCTGTAACATGGGTGTTACACCAATTCAACTTCTTAGCAAGTTCATTTAGGTATGTACTATGTAGCGTAGTTGACAAGAAAACAAAAACTTGGACGTTATTTTCAGTAAAAAGGCAAATTTTTAAAGTGATTAAATGATGATCCTGAATGACCTTGAGGTCAATGTCACCTAAATTTAGGTAAATAAATAGAGCAGCGCTCAAGGTCCCCCGCCTTTTAGTATTGTTTTATGGAAGGAACTTTTGTGCACAAGGCGTTCAACAGGGGTGGAATTGCATTCC
>JAULBM010172251.1:0-17842 GCA_032357055.1 Geukensia granosissima
TCGTTTCACTTATAGTATAATGTTCTGAATTTGCATAGTCTTCTTGTATATTAAGCATTGATTGAAGCTCATATGGACAGTTTGAGGCAAGTGTAATGTCATCTGCTACAGTAGGTGTTCCACAGTAAATTGAACCAATGTGGCTTCCTATACCATGATATTCAAATCTTTTCAGTAATGGATTTATGAAGGTTTTGTAGGCTGTAGGTGACCATATGCCGCCTTGTCTGACTCCCTGTTTTTCTTTAAATTCTTTTGATAGTCCATTTTCCCACTTAACTTGAGATACGAGATCTTTATACCACTCGTTCAGCATGAGCCATTGTTTACCAGTAACTCCACTAAGATAACTCTTCCTTAACATTGAGCTATGCCACACTGTATCAAATGCTTTAGTTGCATCCAAAAGTCCAAAGAATATGGGGTCTTTATTATCCTTAGCCTCAGCTCGGAGTTCCGTTACTAAAAAACCGGCTTTGACCTGAGAAACTCCGGCAGTAAATCCTCGTTGTAACATACTTTGGTTAGAAATAATTTTACCTTCTGTTGATTTAAGGTGGAGTTTTTCAGTAAGTTTACCCGGAATACTCGCAACAGTAATTCGTCTGTAGCTATTTGGTTCATATACTGGTTTGCCTTTGTTCTTAAAGACGGGCGATACAATACCTAATTTGAACTGTTCGGGGATCATACCAGAGTCAAAAATCATATTTACCAATTTTGTTAAAACAGTCACAACTTTTGAGCCACCATGTTTCAAATGTTCACTCATTATTCCCATACAATCCGGGGCTTTACCATTTTTCAAAGTGGTAATAACTTCATTGACCTCCTTTTCATCAAAGGTTATATTCGTGGATAAACTTTGAGTACATATTTCCTCAATAAGTATACGATCTAACTCTACTTGTGTATCATAAGCGTTATCTGTGTTTTCTGAGTATTCTGGCGTAGACAGTTTAGTGAAGTAGTCCGCCCATCCTTGTCGTATATCATCGGTGTTCGTTAACTTTTCACCATTAACTACAATATATGTTGTAGATGTTGAACTGTCTTTCCGTTGTTCACGAATTAGTTTGAAGAATATTGTTTGGTCACCTTCATGTGCCATCATGATGTTTTCATATTTTTGCTTCCTACTAATTGCTTCAAACTGTCTTTGAGCTCTACGTAGGCTCTTTTTCGCTTCCTTCATTTGAACAAAATATTTATTTTGCGGATCTACTGGTTTTCCATTTTCTTTCCAAATCCAATATTGATGTTTACTATTCTTGCAAGCTTTGTCTATTTCTGTAGACCACCTACGTTTATGTTTACGAATTTTCCCTTTTGATCGATTACACTGTTCAGCAGAGTCAGCTAGTATATCGCATAATTGTAGAGTAATGGTATTTATAGAGTGTTCATTGTCAAAATCTAGATTATCTAAGGCGTTAGATACACGCTGTTGATATTTAACAATGTCAACTTTTCCCCAGTTCAATTTACGAGAGACAGTAAAGGTTTTCTTTTCGGGCTTTAAGATGTCCAGATCTATACTTAGTTTACAGTGTATAGGGTCGTGCTGTGATGTATTAAGTGGCTCCCGGTATGATGACATATAATCACTTAATAGTTCAGGATAACTTAGGACAAAATAGTCTATCTGTGTACTACTTTTTCCACTCGGTTGATGGTACGTAAATCTATTATTCAGATCCTTAATTAGGTGCAATTTCACCTTATTCATAAAAGATAAAAACAGTTTGTCTCTGGAGTTAGGAGAGCCTCTATTCAAAGAAGCATTTATGTCACCAGCCAGTATTATGTCACAATTTGGCTTGTATTTTTCGATAATTTCAGACAAGGCATCTAATGAATCCATATACTCATGTTCGGCTGAGGCACTGCCCCGACATGGCAAATATACACCTATTAAAATTATTGGCTTAGGTTTTGCATTAATTTTCACCGTAGCAATACGGCAATCCCCATCAATTTTTTCTTCTATACAATGGCTAAGACTATTTCTGTAACAAATCGCTTTTCCTCCCATTCCACGGGGTCTTTGCAAAGGTGATATGGGGTCAACATCATCGACGCACTTTATTAAACATTTATATTCCGGGAGAAAATCGGTGATTTCTGAGCTTTCAAAACGGTAAAGCCAATGTTCTTGTAGGATGAGGATGTCATAATTCTTTTGTAAAACATCTATATACGGTTTGCTTGATTTAAAACCCTCGACGTTATAGGATAGTATTGAAATGGTACTACATTTGATGTCAGAGCTGTTTGTACTGGCACAGTGTTCATATACAGTGGAGTTGGCGGAATTCTCATTGGTGCCCTTGGATGGTGAGGTGTTGTAATCCATGGCGGTTTGATCACTTTTTGAGGATTGCATAAAAAACGAGAGTTATCGGGTATAATATGAGCCCTTGATTGCTTCCCATTAGCAGTATGAGTATTAACTACAGTTGATTGGTTTTTTACCGTATTTGGACCATTTTCTATTGGTGACTGTTTTTTGCTATGGTGAAAACTGATATTGTTGGTTACATCAATTCCCGTTTCACAATTCTCTGTCTGATTTTCATTGGTTTTTATATAGGTTTCCTCATTAATATGTATATGACCATATCCCTCATTATCTTGAGTTGTAGCAGACATAGCCTGATCTATATTTAGTGTCCGAAATGTAGGAGGGGGAGACCCCTGTGGCAAGATATTCTGGATATTATGATCTTGCTGTACTTTTTGCTCCTTTCTAGCGTTGTTTTTTGTTTTGTCCTTAAAGTTTTTCTGCACATTACTTCGTCGGGAAGACATAAGTTGTTCAAAAGTGTCCATACGACATATGTTCCTAATATTTTCAAGTTCTAGCTGTCTAATTCTTTGTTCCTGTAGGAGAAGCTGTACCTGTGTGGATTCCTGAGCATTTCCCAAGTCACCGGGTCTACTCTGCTGGCTTTCCCTCTCGTTCTCATTTATACCGTCTAGCAGCAGTATTTTTCCTCTTAATATCCTATTAGAATCTTCCATTTCTTTACATTTATTTTCCAATTTAACAATGTATGATTTTGCTGTTGATAATTGTTTACGAGTTTGGTCTAAGTCCGACTCAACTTTATTTAGTTTTGACTCTGAAGCTTTTAAGTTCTTTCGCAGTTTTTCGATTTCACTATGATCAGATAAGTTACTCACCCTATATGATTGATTCATTATATTAATCATTGGGCTGCCAGTCTGTTTTCCAGTTTTCCTGACATCAGAGGATACCGTCAGCATGTCACATTCTGTCCTTGTAGATTTCACTACAGTGTTTTCCGAATGCATAGGTGTTTTTGGTAAGTTTGTTTGTTTCGACTCTACCTCGGTTACTGACGTTAAAGCTCTCTTATTTGTACATGTATTTTCATTTTCAGTTACAGTTGATTTTCCGGCTGAACAGGCATTGTTATAGCCATTATCTGGTAAAATATTGTCTTCAATTAGCACTGAACGTTGTGAGACAAGTTCATCATCAATAAAGTCTTGAATATGGCAGCAAGCCGGGCATTTAAAGTGACTATCATTTACTTCAATGCTTCTAATTTGTGACCTTGTTAATCGTAAACAGTGATAATGATTCCATTTCAAACATAAGCTACACTTGACTGCTTTATTATCACAACGTTTTTTGCAAATTGAGCATGTTGCGAGGTCAGATGTATCTAGAGAAGTTTCGATAGGTGTTATTGCTACAGTTCCTTTTATACGGGGGCTCTTATCTGAGGTATTTTTCTCATCGGAGATCCCTTCTATACTAAAGATTTTTGTTGTATTCTTTGACCCTTGTTGATTACATTGGTCGATGTAATTGTTACATGCAAGTTTTATTTGCTCATTCATTGCTGAAAAGTTTTTATTCTTATTCATAATATTAAGTATCTCAGGAATTATTTGAGTCACAAATGATAGGAGATCTTGCCCATTAGCCATTACACTAGATGACGTGTGGTAACAATTAATACGATACAACTGTCTTGTTCCATTAGACTTTACTGATAGTGACTCTTCAACGATAAGGTTGTTCTCATCTCTTTTAATAAAAGGTATAAACGTGAGACTCTTTTCCACTAAACATCCTTTTAGTACTGCACGAAACTCTTCATAAGTAGCAGCAGAGAACTCCATATGCAGATTTCCACTTTTAATATAAGCATTTAGATTTGACCTACTTGCTGCATCTCTCTTTTGTGTAGCTGCTTTTTTGAGGTTAAGTTTGTATGGTACCTCCTTATCATTCACAGTATTATTTGAGCTTGGTTTTGGATTGCGTTTTGATATCACTATGTCCAGTTTAGAAGGTGTAAATAGTTTGTTTGGTGTTCGATTTCTAGTGCTCCGTCTAACGTAAGCCATGATATGTACGAGTACCCTTCTCACCAGGGACAGACAGTATAAAATTAAAAGTCCACAATCAAGTAATTAAAAGATAAACGATTTAAAAGTCACACGTTTAACTATTTACAATAATTGACGATTAAAACGGATGTGATAAAAAGCGAAGACTACTAGCTAAAAGCGGATAAAATTATTTATCTCAAGTTTTAGTTTTCAAAAATGGCGGCAAATGAAACGGAGTATGTGCGAAAATTAAAAGTTTTGCATTAAAAAGTTAATAATATCAGTAAAACACTAGAACATCGGTGCAAGGGAGGTGCTATCTGTACGCTATTATACACTGGGGTGACTAAAAACGATTGATATTCTGGTTAAAACTCTAAAACTGTGCAAGAATTTTTCCTCCGTCCACCAATACTTCACATCCGGGACATTCAAACTCAATACTGATTTTGGTACAAAAAAATCTTTATATGAAAATGCAGTGATACTGTTAGCATATATATATATTTGATTAAAAATTGTCAAGGTACAGTGTAAAAACCTGCTTTACCTCCACCAGTGCAAGTAAAATTAATGGTGAAATCTGATGTATACATTAGATTTGATGTGACATTACAAGTAACTGACCTATCTGATTTATAGGCCAATAATTTTACCTGTATTGTTAGCAGAGGCAAAACATGCCAAACACCTTGGGTTTTTACATTGGTATAAGACATTATCAGTTGAGTAAAATATTTGTTTACAGTAATATTTCATTTGCATAAATCATTGTATTTCTTGTTTACTTGACTATTGGGAATATGTAGTTTGAGTGTTATAAAAATTTCTATGACAATTTAAAATAAATAAAGACAATTAGTTGTCTTATGGCAATTTAAAATCTCGGGGATAAGATATTTTCACCTCCAAACAACACAAGGTGTTGGAATGTTGGGACTTGTGCTTTTATGCATACGTTGGAAAAATCGTAGAGGTACATGTACCTCTATTACTACACACCCCTGTGCCTTTCCCCTTCAACATTAAAAAGAATAAAATTTGTGAGTGGAAAGTAAGAGAGTAGAAAGTATTACTAAAACAGAGTGCAAGGTAAAGGGCTGATACAGATTTTGTCCTCAGTCATCTGGCCTGTTGTATTATGCTGGTGATTTTATTGCAAATATGTTAGGTTCAGTTATGTAGCATGTTTGCCCAGATACCTGACTAATATGGACACTTAATAGGTGGTGTCTTACAGCCTCCATCTCTCCAAATTCACAAAATTTGTAATATTGACTTAAACCTGGGATCAATGTGATTCATTAAAAAGTCAACAAACCACTTTGTTATGTAATATATTCTACTATTAATTGTACATTCTAGGCAAGAGGGCAAGAAGATGATCAACCTTTGACCTTTGATGATGGGGTTATGGTGGCAGTGGCTATTGTAATGTTATGGTGTAATGTACCTGGATTGGTAAACTATGTGTTGTCAATTGTGTTAGTAACCTTAATCTATATTGTCAATAGCACAATGTACTGTTGTCAGCCTAAGGATAAAAATTCCTGCATTTATATATCTGTAGTAACGGTGGCACCTTTGTGGAGGTAACTTCTGCAGTATGTGGCTGTAGATGTATATGCAATTACACATGTGTCACAGCAAATGTTTGTTTAGCTGTAGGTAGCTATTGTCAAGTATATTCTGGACAGTAAGTATTCCAGAAACTGGAAGTTTTCTGTCTGAGGTGTATTAGCAATTTTGGGATCTAATGATTTTAAATTGATTACATTTTCCATGAGAAAATACATTTTAGTAATTATTTTAGTAATTATTTGTAAAACTGCAGTCTATAGAGAAAAAAAAGATCAGTCATGTTTTACATAATTTATATATTTGATGCACACAATTTTGTTTGCCAAGAGGCAGCTTTGTGTACAAGCTATTTTCAGACATTAATTCAAGTAAATCCACAAAAGCCCTTTGTATGCAGATGAAATTTGATAAATTTGTCCAGAATCTAATTAAGCATGATAAGAAATGAGTTGCTGTCCATTTCCTTATATATTAAAAAAAATGATTAAACTTTTTATCTCATGTTTACATGTAGATTATAAGTTTCAAAGATTTTAATGGTAGGAGTAAGTCATTGTTTTAGGGACTATAACATTTATGACCAAGTCAATAACATTCAACAATATTCATAATTTAAAAAAAAAATACTACTACTATCATATCATTGTTCCGACACAGAGCCATTTATTGCCACATATCAAGTATCTCTGTTGCATTCAAAATTTACCCTTAACTGCAAAAGTCAAAAAGTTTATGCAGCTGGAATTAGGAGACACTCTAAATTACAAATAAATATGATCTTGACAAGCGAGACAATAAAAGACCATCCAATAAAAATGCCCCCAAAATTATCAAATACTAGAATAGGCCAATAGAATACAAGTATCTGCTTTATAAATAAGTGATAAATAAACAAGTCTTGTTATATAGTATTTTTCAAATTTTCCAGAAATCCGAGTTTGGTTTGAAAATAAGATTTTGTAAGAGTTGTTCCCCTTTGTGGGTAGTCCACCACATCGGCATAAGAAAGAGCACGGAGAAAAACCCGACTTTCCCCTGTACTTTATCTTAAAGCATTTGCTTTCTACAACCGCCAGAAGTAGATAAGGTATTTACGCTCCACATTTTAATTTATAAAAACTAAAAATGAAATCTTTTACTGTTTGTCCTTGACAGAAATTGATGCATGTTTTAGCAGTGATTTCTATGGACTTTATACCACACTACCCAGAAGCCAGGAACAAGAATGGTTATTTTTAATTTTAGAAGGAACCACCGCCTTCCGGAAATAGGTTTTCGAAAAGGACAATACTTCAGATATCATTTCATGCAAGAAATAGATAATAATGAAAATTTACTACATTCACTGCTTCACCTATTCTACCCATAAATTTACAGTAGTAATCCCCCAGAGATTATTTCATTCTTATAAAATCCTTAAAATTAATGACTACAGTTCCATTAGTTGAAAAATTGACATTGAAATTTGCCAGCTTCCTGCTTTGAAAATCACTGAAGTTAGCATTTCTTTCATTTCTAAAATTAATTGGCTTCTAAGATTTACAAATTATCAGGCTGAAAATATGTTCAATATAGTCAAATTCCAGCTGTTTCTCCTGTGTGTTTCATAAAAATATCTCTTTTTACCTTCAGGTATAGAGATTTGAAGTTTAAATTAGAAAATAGAGTAGTTTCAAGTAGTTCTTTATATAAATATTTATTTCGCTGAAGGATGCCTTGCAGGCATTGAGAAAATAAATATGACTAAAGGGGATGAACTCTAATTTTTATTGTGGAAAATAATTTTTACATCAAGTGTTATTCTTTGAAGATTGAAGTGTTTTAATTAATGATGACTTCGTAACATTAAACAACTGGCAAGTTATAGTCATCATATAATAAAGATCAGATATAAATAATCATTGTTACTGACAAATTTCTTATCCGCATGGATCTTTAGGCAACAGTTTTTTATGCTCTCAGTGAGGATATTTTTTCAATCGGTTGTAAAAATGATTTTCATTGCATTTTAATATGATGGAAGAGGATGAGGAGTGATTTCTTAAATAATTTTAATTTCATTTACTATTATCTCAGCCAATTTTGATTCAGTTTTATTAAGATAAGTCACATGACTTATTTGTATTTAAAACAGCTGAAACAAAATTGTTCTTAATTTCAGACAGGAAAATTCTCAACACCTATACAAGCATTGCATGCAGTTTTATAGCTGTAGTGCCTGCATTAGAATGGGGCCATGATAAAACTTGACCAAACATCCAAACCTTATAGGGTTTATACATTGTTTTCAATACAAGGGGTTGTGTGTAGTGGGACTAACCTGGTTTATGAATGAAATTCACATCTCCACCATTAAAGTTATCTGACAAAGTGGAAGACAAAAATTGCTTGTCTAATACAGACATCAAGTTTCATATTGTACTTAGGTACGGTAATGTTTGACCTTAACTAAATAAATTGCTCTACAAGATTCCTAGTCAGGGGAGATAAATAAGGGGATAATTGTTGAACAAATATCTTAATTTACCAGAACCATGGGGAAAAATATTTCACATCTTGTTGTTAGATTAAATCTGAATTTTGAATTGCCAGGTGATTGTCCTTTTTTCCACTTCCTAAAGCAAAAACATTGCTTTTAAAATGGAGTGACATTTTAAAAGCAAAAGGTGTTATCATTTTTTAATCTCAATAAAATTTTGCCTGAAAAGTATCTGGTGAGGGCAATACTTTTTTTTTATATTTATTGAATGCCTAATTGAGTTCTTCTTCTTGAAAAAAAATAAGTAAAATATTCCTAAGATAACGGTTTGAATTTCCAAAAAGCCATTCTACAGAATAAGGTTTATAGACAGTAGAGATGTTCTACATATATTGCTAACTTAAGAAAATTGCTGATTTAGCTTGCATGTTATTCCATTCATTTTCTATACCCCCATGTGCTTGTCAATTTAGCGTATTGTTGGCAGCCTGGTGTTCCAATGCTTTAGCTCTCTGAGTGATTATTCCAGAAGTAGAGACCTAGCTAGTGTTTGCAGTGTTGTTTTTTAGTAAACATATAAAACCTTCTTAAAACAACACCCTTCTTAATGAAGGTTTTATATATGCTTTATGTTAAAAAATTAATGTTGCAAAAATATTGGAATGTCAAGCTTTCTTTATAAAATAAATGGCATCCAGTATAGATATATATGCACATATTGCATGCTATTGACCTTGTATATTAAACAGGTGAGTAAAGGTAAGTTTTTGTTACCTGTATTGCATCATCGTGTTGTTGTTATGTTGTTTCATGTTTTCAGTTTTCGCTCAAAGTTGATTTTTCTGTGCATACATTTATTTAAAATTTAATATTAAGGCTAAATTGAATTTTTCATAGTAACAAAGAATAACTCATGTTAAAAAATTCTCAAAATAAAGGGAAAAATAGATTTTGTAATTGTTGGACAAACTGTTTGGTAAATGTAACCATGAGTATTAGTTGACTAAAGCTTGTGTTAATTTCCCTCTTGATTTCCAGTTGTCTCCCATGGAGCAGTTTCAGTTTGTCTATCTTCCAATGTAGTAAGCTTGTTAAATTATTGTAATTTATTGTGTCCAAATTAGTTCAAATCACTATTACAGAAATAATCATCAGATTGTTTTTTAGCAAACTTAATGAATCATTGGATTATCTTCAAAATGGGCACCAAGAATCAACATAGTTTAACATCAGATCTTTTGGAAAGTTTCCTTAAAGAATTTTTTGTCTGAAATACCTAGCTGTTGAGAACAAATTTAGTTCAACTCACTATTTCATGCAGAAATGGTCATAAGATCTGGATTGTTTCTTTCTGGCATATATTCCATATTCTTTCTTTTAAATTTTACCTGTGTTCTAAATCGATGGCTGATCTTCACAAAGGACACACTGTAGAGTTTGATATAGGACCCTATGGAAAATTTCCTTTAAAGAATTTTTGTCTGAAATAACCAACTGGTTGGAATTATGGGTAGTGCCATTATGAACCCACTAAACTAAGTTTAACATAGTAGTCTATGGTGAATGTATTTTTGGCATAGAAACTGTATCATCAGGAAAGATCACCAAAAACAAGATCTACAAATCAAGCAGCATGATTGACATTGTCAGACAACTGTTTGAGTTATGCCGTTCTGGAAGATTTTTTGCCTATGAAAACTTTTTACCTGTCTTTAGTTTGCTTTAAATTCAATTTAAAATTTAAAGTCAATAGCTGTTTTACATAAGTATGAACATGCTTGATATGTGTAAGTTTTTTATGTGCATTGTTATGCAATCGAATAAACATCTGCCACAGTGAGCTTTGAAAAAAGCCTTTTGGTTTAGAGTTTTTAGAATCCCCTTTAGTCATATACAAGTGATCTTCAAACTATTGAAAGTTTAGAAATAAATATTTCATAATGAGATTGCTCCTGTGTTTTGTAATTAAAATATTTATAAAGGGTAATTATTTTTTGTTTATACTAAAAAGTAAGTGAAAACTGATGTTTTATGTTAAGGATTGTTATAGTTGCAGCTGAGAACAAGATTAAAGAACAGAAACAAGTATTATATGGTAAGATTGTATTTGATTTCTTCTCTAATGATTATTGGAAAATAATCTTGAAAAATTTAAAAGGAATTACTAATAGTCAGACTGGAGGCACATGAATTCATTGATTGCAGGGCTCATTTAATTTGATCAGACAAACTATAGGTAATTTCAAACTTGTCTTCACTAATACCAGTCTTGAAAACTTGATTTGGAGCGCCTATAGATTGTCTGATATAGAGCACTATGGAAAGTCTGATATGGAGTAACTATGTGGTGCTACTATAGAAAATCTGATTTGGAGAATCTATTAAAAGTCTGATATGTCTTAACTATAAAAAGTCAGATATGGAATAACTATTAAAAGTCTGATATGGAGTAACTATATGGTATTTCTATAGAAAATCTGATATGGAGTTACTTAGGAATTCTGATATGGAGCAACTATAGAAAGTCTGATTGATATGTACCAACTAGAGAAAGTCTGATATGGAATGACTATAGAAAGTTCAGTTTGAGTGACTGAAACAGAACTAACTATTCCAGTTTATTACTTTTAATAGCATGCATAATATTTTGATACTTGGGACTTGTCACAAATTTTTTTTTAATTTTGATTATCAAACATATTGAATTACAACACATAAAATTTGTTGTTGCCAATATAATGTGACTAATTTTAAATAAAAATTCTGACTGCTGGATTACAATCACATATAGATTGCATATACCATCCTAGTCAGTCTACTATCATGGCCGCCAAGTTAGTTCTTGTTTCTGATGGGATTAACCTTAAAAAATCTTTTCTATGAAACTGCTTGAGCACATAAACTGAAACTTGGACTGAAGCATCTATGTGTCTATTGTCCTGTGGGTCATCAAACAAATCCACCACAGGTTGTTCTTGTTTTGGACTGTGAAATCTTTAAAATCATCTCATGAAACTTCTTGAAATAAATTTGAATTAAATGAACTAAAACTTTACTTGAAGAATCTATGGAATGTCCTCTTTACAATTTGCATAAATCATCTTTTTTGGTCAACATACCTAGATCCATAGTCAGTTCATGTTTCAGATTGTAGGAATCTTTAAAACTCTTCTCTCCTGCAAAAGTTTTACCAAAAGAGCTTAATCTTTACCTGAAGCATCTATCGCCTCTTTAAAGGTTGCATAGATTGACCCATTTAGTCAACTTATATGGTGGCTACAAGCAGTTCTTGTTTCTGATTAGGTAAACCTTAAAATAATCTTCTTCACTAAAATGCTTGACCAAATGAACTGAAATTGACCTGAAGTATGTATGGAATGGCCTCTATTAACTTGGCCAATGTGGACCTGGTCGGTCAACAAACATGGTCACTAAAGCAGTTCTTTTTTTTTAATTGTGCAAATCTAACTAGACATTAGGAGCTCATCAAATGCAGTTCTTTTTTTGGGCAAATCTAACTAGACATTAAATCCTGTCTCTAAGAACTATGGTAGACATTTGACCTTGTCTAAAAATCATCATAATGGTCTAACGTGATGGCCTTATCTGAAAGACATACAAACATTATAAAACCAGTCTTTCAAGACATTTAATAGGCTCTGTCTGTAATACATACTAGCATCATAAAACCAGTCTTTCTTGACATTTAATAGGCTTGCTCAGAAATACATAAAAACATCATTAAAACGGTCATACTAGACATTAGGCCCTGCCTGATATACATCATCAAATGGTTATACTAGATATTAGGCCCTGCCTGAATTATCATACAAGCAATTGCTGACAATATTTAGTCAATATATACTTATAGGAGCCTTGGTTTAGTTGAGAAGTTGAGCATACATTTGATTTAAGGAGATACCATTTATTTAAGGGGAATTTGTATCAAGAACTGTTCAAATGTGTATAAAATGTGGGAACTCAAATATTTTTCTACTGATAACTAAACAATATTTTGAATTTGTTGGGGTCATTTTCCTGCAACAGTTCAAAACACAAAATAAGCGAAAAATTATCCCTACATGAAAGTTTCCGTGTAAACATTAGTATAAATATATATAAATATAAAAAAGAGATGTGGTATAATTGTCAAGCTGTGTAACATCCATCCAAAACATATATACATATACTTATATCATACCATTCTTTTATTTTAAATGACATTATTTACCTAAAGCAGATGATAAATAACTTAATTTTTAATTAAATTATGTAATTTTGAGAAAGTTTTTTAGACAATGTCTGATAAATCCTTCAGTATTTTATTTTTTTATCTGAATGCATGCAATTTTGAAATGTTTGCTGATAAATAGTCTCATATATTCCAGTTAAAGATATTCTTATTGGTATTTTGACAAGAATCTCATTAGGAAATCAGTTGATTAAGGAAGTTCTAAATAATTATTTTTTTCAATACTTCATATTTTCCCGAGTTATAGATTTACATAGTGTTTAGTGACATTGAAGCCCTCTTTGTCTGTTTCTTAATTTCCCATTGATGTCACTTTTATTTCCAATTATTAATGACAACCAACAAATAAGATTTGATAACCCACAAGGTCTCTATATAATGCTGTGTTTAGTGTCACTTGGCAAAAAGATTCAATTTTCGTCATTTAAGAATTGATGTTCATCCATATCACATCAGGATTTTAAGGTGTTAATTTCTTTATTTGGGAATCATTTAGCAGCCTATTGGTAACAGGAAGTTGCAAATACTCTGTACGTGATTGACAAGGAAAATTTGGACTCGCAAAGATTAGGTCGTGTTATTTCTTAATATCAGTGTTGGTAATCTTCATCAATTATTGAAGAACAATAGGATCGTATCTTTTGATATCGGCCAATACAATCAAGTCTCATTTTTGTACCATCAGAACGCAACGATGTGAATGAGAGCTGATTTAGTACAGAGGATTGTTTTAAAAGTGATTAAGATTTTTTCAAGTGTGATATAATTTTTAACGGTTTCAGTCATTGTTTCAGATCATGCCAGGATTTTAACAGAATAACAGTTGCAAGGTCAGTAAAATTATTGTATTAGATTTTATTATTAGAAGAAACATTGTAATGTTGTGAAATTTCATTGAAAATTTGTTGATGTCAAGAAATTGATTTTAAAAACTATCATTTTCCTAGATTTGAAATGTGATATTTTATTGATTGTGAAATTTAACGGGCCTTAATTGCTCCAAATGATTGTAGTGCATGTATTGGTATGAAAACCCATGTGTAACAGCAATCTGAAACCACAAATATCAATTACAGTTGTTTAAATTGTGATATATAGCATTAGAAATAATTGATTTCAGAATGGCAGGACACAATAAAAGAAATCAGATTGAATGAGAACTAATTGTCTTAATCCATGCATTATTTACTTGTATGCTCCTTTTACTTCTTAAATTATGCAAGTAAAATATTTGAGTCAGATGAGTGAAAGATTACTCACACCTAATGTTAAAAGGTAAAAAATGCAAACTTCATATGAGCATGCTCATTTAAATAATTTACCAATTTTGTTGATTTGTAATAATCCTTGATCCCAGGAAAATTCTGGATTATGTAATGTTATTTCAGGAAATATTATTTACCTATCAAAAACGTAAATTCTTAATATTGCCATTAAAATTCAGTGATATTCATTTTATGAATGCAAATAGTTGCAGTCATCTTATGTTTTTTTTGTCCAATTTCGATGGTTTTTGTCTTGCCTGAGACTTTTTTAGTCACAGAATCGAGACATACCTGAAGGTGGTACTTGTCAGAGTGGTGAAGGTGGCAGTGTTTGACCCAGAATTAGAATTACTGTCCACAAACTTGGATTTCTAAATTGACAACAAACAACTAAGATTTTGATGCAGAACTAGGATTGAGGCATTGAAATGATTTTTTTAAAAGTCTTTCATCAGAAACAATGGTCTAAATAACATTACATTGGAGAGAGATGATAATTCAGTCAACCTACTAAAATTTGGATACATAAGTTTCCTTTTGATAGCATTCTTACAAGGTGTTACTTACAGTCCACTGATTAGTAAGATATGTTATAATATAAATAGATCTCTATTTCTTTGGTACTTCAGGAGACAACAAACTTTCTAGTAACCTTCTTTGTACCCAGTCAATAAGTATGTAATTTTGCACAAGTGAATTTTCTTTGAGAAACAATAATCATAAATATTCATGCAATAAACCTTTTATTGTAGAGCAAAGCTTTAAAGATCTGTTAAAACTGCATTTATATCCATGTTTTTATTTAATGCAATAGTTACAATTTAGAAAACTTTTGAAAAAAATGTTATTATGTTCAATTCTTGTTCATTGGAAATGAAGACAAATCTAAACACAATTGGGCATTTTCAACCTCTTTTTAGTCCATTCTGTGTTTTCCAACCTGGATTTTGAGAAGTTGTGGCCTTAAACCTGGGCAATTTTTTTGTAAGGAGGCATTTACAAATTTAGATAAAAAAGTGAAGCAAGATTGTGAGCAATGAGCAGTTTTTGTCTCTGTTCTATCCCATCTTGATAAACTGATGTAAAAAAAGATCTGACTTGACCAAAGTTTCACCAGTGCAAGAAGATTTTGCTCCGATGTGACTAAGAGCATGGATTATATGATATCTTCTGATGGTATCCATAGCATTAAAGTCGAGAGTTTATCTCTAAGATCGGTAACAAGTTAGTTCCCAGGGTGCAACACTGTCTGTAAGTTTCCGTGACTGCAGATAATTGAAGCATTACAAGTCAAGCCATAAACGGAATAAAACCATGATTGAAATGCCAATCAAAGGCTATCATATCTGTAATAAGTCTGTTGTTTTGAAGAGAAACATAATTAAAGAGATCATATAGAGTTGTTCCTTTCACAGGTTTTTGTTGTAATTTGTGATATTTTTAGATTTGTCCCTTGGGGGGTTGAAGTCTTGGTTTATTATTCCTTTGTCGTAAGAACAGATCATCCTTTTCTTTGAAATATAGATTTTAAAGACTCCTATCATTTATCAGATACAAATGGCTAGAAGAGAAAAGAATTTCTTCATAGGAATTTTTGTTTCTTGTTATGCATTGTAATCAGGAAACTGTTTCACATAATCCTGAGGAATCTACATTTGTTCATACTGAAATTTCAATAATTATTATACCCCCACAAACCTAGTTTGGGGAGTATATAGGAATCACTCTGTCTGTCTGTCTGTCTCTGTCCATATACCTTGTAAGTGCATCTCCTAGTAATTGGTTCAATTGATTTCAATGAAACTTTATATGAACATTAGACACAATGTGTAGATTTGCACATAGGAAGGAAATTTTATCTTGGCTTATTCCAATGGGTAGGTAATTCTTTGGGAATCAAGGGTATCATTGTGAGTTTTGCTCACAGTACATGTATATCTTGTTTCATACTGAAGCTTGTATAGAAGGGATAGGAATTATATTGGTAAAAGAATTTTCCTTATCCAAAAAAAGCTATATCAGAAGATGGGATATTTATCACACTGAAACATGAATATATACAGCGAAGTCTGTAACAGAACACCCTCAGGATTGAATATTGTTTTAGATTCAGAAAAGTTCATTTGAGGCAAGTTGAATTTGAGTGAAAATTCTAAGCCTTTGTCTGACATGATTTAAGTCAGGTTTTTGAGTTTTACCAGCTCCCAAAAACTCCCGATGATTAATAATAACACTCATTTAAATTTGAAAAAAAAAATGGTTTCTTCTTTTATTTATAACAAGAATTAAGGGCCTGTTCACACTAGGATTAACTTTAACTGGATCAAGTCAAGTCCAAAAACAGGTAACTTGTGTCAAAACTGAGAGAAAATTTTATTAATTAACTAAATCTGAATTGAAACTGAACACAAAAAAATCAAAAGAATGTAAGAAATGTTACTATTTATGTTGTCAAATTTTTTCCACATTATGTGTTCACACTGGATTAACTTGATCAACAGTTACTTGATATGGATCAAGTTAATCTGGATTAAATAAAACTAAATGAGAACAGGTAATGACTTAATCTACTTTTACCTAAGTTAATCTTACATAAGTTAATCATGATTAATTTTAGTAGTGTGAACAGGCTGTATGAGTACTAATTTATTCCTAGGCTACTCACTTTATTCCTAGGCTACTCACTTTATTCCTAGGCTACTCACTTTTTTGCAGCCAGCTAAATATGGATGTGCCATGTCAAGTGTGAACCCTGACTTGTAGGATGTAGTCTGATATAACTGAGTTATTCAGATTACACTGGATACTTTTTTGCAGGCTATAAATAACAAAGTTAACCAGTTTGGACAGTTTGCACTTATTAAGCATGTAAAATTTGGAAAGTTTTAATTTGTTAAAATGTCACTTGTTGAACTTTAAAGAAAATTGAATAATGTTGTCAATTACAAATTAAATATGATAAAATTCCAATATTGATAGCATATACTAGTTAATAAAGACATTATAGAAAACATGAAGCTGTTATTGCCAATTTTCTTAAAGTTAAAATTTCATTAGGAAAGATAGAATACAAATTTAAAACTGTATTTACAATTACTGCTTCAATACTGTTTAAATGTCAAGGTTTCTTGCATTATATGAAATTGAGGTAACATTATTAGAAACTTATACCGAAGTAAATTTTGTTTCATTTCAAACATTATTTTATTTACTTTGTGCATAGAAATGTTTTTTTTTTGAAGATACATATTATTTAAATTGGTTTAAGACAAGAATAGGAATGATTTAATTAAACAGTTAACAATGGTATATTGTTGTAAAGTACAGTTTCCAGGTTCCTGATGTAAAGACAGATAAATATAGAGGCATGCAAAAAGTATTTGGTCACTATTGTTTTTCACTATATGCTTCATAACCAGATTTTTTCAAAAAATTATCGTGAAGTGGTTTGTTATCCAATTCCAGTAAAATTTTCAACATTAAACACAGAAAGTTCAGTTTCTTTGTATATTTTGAGATCATTTTTGGACTTGCAGGTTGCACTAAGCAATAATTTAAACAGAAAGTTTATTTTTGGATGTCATAATTTCCTATATATGCAAGTAAAATTGTAACATCAAAGTTTAATTCTCTGTTTAAATCATAAGTTCTTTAAAAACAACAAGTCAGAAAATAAAATGTAAATAAACAATAAAACTATAAAATATTCTGATTTTAATGGTATAAAATTCATTAAAATTGGACAGGAAATAACTTCACAATAATTTTTTATGCCCCCGCCTTTAGGCGTCGGGGGCATTAAGTTTTACCCCTGTACGTACATACGTACGTACGTCCGTCAATTTTCGTCAAAGATTTCTCCGCTTGTGTATGTTGGATTGATTTGATATTTGG